>VWZY01009549.1:44125-61149 GCA_013399075.1 Chloroceryle aenea
TTATGAAGAGCGATTGAAGGAGCTGGGACTGTTTAGTTTGAGGAAAAGAAGGTTGAGGGGAGACCTCATCACTCTCTACAACTACCTGAAAAGACATTGTAGAGAGGTTGGTGCAGGTGTCTTCTCACAGGTAATTATTGATAGAACAAGGGGGAATGGCTTCAAACTGCAACAGGGTAGGTTTAGAGTGGGCATTAGGGAAAAATTTTTCACAGAAGGAGTAGTCAGACACTGGAATAGGCTGCCCAGGGAGGTGGTTGAGTCACCATCCCTGTATGTGTTTAAGGGTTGTCTGGATGTGGTGTTGGGGATATGTTTGGATATGGTCTAGGGGAGAACTTTGTAGAGTAGAGCTGATGGTTGTACTCGATGATCCCAAGGGTCTTTTCCAGCCTGAATGATTCTGTGTGATTCTGTAAAGGAACTATTTTGTCTTGATATGTTTGGAGACTAGATAGTAGAAGACAGCTCTCTTTTGTGATGAGGTCTGCAGGTATGGTATATGATGTTGGAGTTAGAGGAAGAGATTAATTCATGTTCTTTATCACAAAAGTTAAACAAAAAGATTAGGAAAAATCATTATTAGGACTATTCTTTCTACTGTCTTTGTTCTAACAATCAAGAATGAACTGGTAATTCTGGAAGAAATTCCCTTCAGTGTTTGTTTTGTTTTTGTTTGTATTGTGGTTTTTAGTGTTTGTTTTTGTTATTATTGTTTATTTGTTTCTTTGTCTTTAATGAACAGGACTAATCCCATGGAATTGGAGAGGCCAGTCAGTGTAGAGGTCAGAGTGGAAAGCAGAAGTACAAAGTTGCAACTAACCTGATGAGACAAAATGATGCTTGTTCATTGCTCTAAAAAGTGATTTGCATTAATCTCTCCCTGGTAGACTCACCAGTGTGTGTCCATAGGGGGATGTTATTTCCCAAGCACTGATTGCAATCGTACATGAGAGTTACTTTCAACATGTTTTCTGATCGTTTTCAGTAGGTACATAGAAAGAACTGCAAGAGGAAAATTGTACAACCAGATTTTAATAAAAATGTCGATTATATTGAAATGCTTCAACACTAAATCTGTTATTGACACAGTAATAGAAGAGAGGCAAGTGCAGTAATTAGCAAAGCAATCGATTTTCAGTGTTACGCAGATCTGCAAAGAAAAAGCAACTGTTCTGTTCACATACCATAGATCCTTTGCTTGAGAAATAAGGTGGTTTTGTTTTGTTTTTGGTTTTTTTTTTTTTTTTTTTTTTGGTTGGCCTAGTCATTAGGACCCATTTAAGAAAGACTGGCAATTCATGCTAACTTTGCAATATGACTGTATGAAAATCAATAATATATCAATATAAAACGCTATATGTAAAGAAGTTATAACAATATTGATAAAAGATAGGGCAAGTTCTAACTTGCTCACTGGAATCTGTATCTGAAACTCATGACGAGAATGTGCCCCATTAAAAAAAATTACAAAGTTGCGTTCTCATGCCTGCATAAGAGGGGGAGCATTACATTGCAGGTTTAGCACTTTCAGATGAAAGATGTGTTATGGCAAGTGCACTTCTGGATTACAGCTCCTAACCCATTTCTGGTAGTAGTGGAGCTACTTCCTTTATCCCATGCAGGTTACTTCCACTTCTTCAAGCCTGGGAATTAAACCAGCAGTAGGATAGCTGTGTGGGCATGTGAGTCAAGCTAACCAGCACAGTCAAGGATGACCTTCTAAAAGCTGTAGAGCAGCTTCAAACTCTATGGGGGTAACATGAACACACCATGTCCTTTACTATGGTGTCTTTACAGCATCGTGCATGTTCTTAAAGGGAATTGTTACAATATTCTATCAATGGTTTGATTATCTGGGAAAATTCTTTGTCCAATTGCTGGATCATGGTTGTTCTGGATTTTTTTAAAGCAGATTCAGTAATTAAACAATTGGAGAAGCAGTTTAGTTATGTAAGTATATTACCTCTGAGCCCAAAGTAATCCTTCGCACGCAGTATGATATGTTTAAAAATATTTCTAATCCAAACTCTGTAGAAGGTGCTCACAAGGGACAAATAACTTAATATTGACATAGCCTTAAATATATTGAAAAGACATAAATCAGAATAATGAGATTCATAAATCTGTTAATATTAATGGAAAAACCTTTTGGGAAATGTAGTGTAAAATCAAAGAAAAAAACAAACTTGATGTAAGTGATGATTCTCGTTAAATGAATAAAATTTGGATATTTTGCTCCTTCTCAAGTCAGAAAAATATGTTACATCCTTTTGAAATCGTGCTTATGTCTTTAATACTGTCATAAACAGAAACAACATAAAAATATTGGGGGGGGGGAAAATCCAAAGGTGTTTCTAAAGCCTGCTAATAAAACCTGGAATGATTTTTTTTCGCATCATGGAATGAGGAAAGCACCATGAAGCCTTTCTTTCAAAAATTCTCTCTAGAATCAATAGACTAATTCTACACTGAATTTCAAGGCTATAAAACTTTATTAGCAAGAAGAATATGTATATTGTTATTCATTTGTTCACACTGCAATGGTTAAGGTTCTGTCAGCATTTCCATTAAAAACCCCTATAATTTAACAGGAAATTCCAACACACATAAAAATGCATTCAGACTGCATTTGACAAAAGAGCTTCCTTAGCCATATTCTCTCGTATTAGATGCTTTATAGCTTGAAAAGAAGTGAACTGTCATGTCCTTAGAGGTGCAGACCATCTCATACTCACTGCAAATTGTTGCCGATATCAGCAACTACAAAACAAGTGTTCATTATCTTTCCTGGTGTGGAAAGTCCATCTATCACCACAATGAAGAAGTTCATGTCTGTCCTGCTTCCAGTTACAGTGTCATCTTTGATTCTGAACTATCTTATGTTTCCTAATTATATCATAAAGTCTTCAGTAAAGGTCTCAAATCTGTTTAAGATTTGTAGAAAATCATGGAGTTTTCTAAGTAATTAAAGTTGAAAGTGTTGAAAAAATTCTCAGATTCTCCATTTCTTAGTTTCACTGTTATGCAGCAGACAGTTCAAGTCAGACTGTAAAATACTATTTACCCCATTTCTTTAAAGTTCCCTCAAAGATAGTTCTCATTTATGTGTAGCTGACTACTGTACATTAACAGTGTTTTCAAATCTCAGATCAATATGCTGGATGTTTTCAGAGAAATTAATTAGTCTCACTGAGGTGTTACTTTCCTAGGTTGGAAAAAAACCCTTTGCTCCAGTTGGTATTGACTACATAGTCAACTGGATAGAGACAATGTTTACCCTCCTAAGAGGTCAGTTTAAGTGCTTCAGGCAATACAGTAAATGTAAGTACACACTTTTCTGCTGTTTCTTTTTTAAGCCTTGACCATACATAGATTTGTTTGTTTGTTTGTTTTGAGTAAAATTGTTTCAGACTATTTCTCTGCTACCTGTTTTTACTAAGACTTACTCTAGATTCTTATATGATTCCTCAATTAGTAATTTTCTGTTTAGAGTTGCTCACTTCCCTATCAGCAGTATATCAAAAAATCTATATTGATTTTGTTGGAACAGGTGGACTTTATGACAAGGAAGCTCTGTGATCAAATAAGATTTTTGAAGTATTAAAATGATAAAATATTGCAATGTGCATTATGAAATAATTGTTGACTACAGATCACAAACTCGGTAAAATACATGCATTTTCCCACAATACTACTTACATATTTATTGCATTTTGCAGTGTAGGGGAAATATAATATTTGTTAGGGTGTCTGAAGCTGCAGTTCACATTTAAATGAGGTATTCCTGCAGGAATATGTCATATTCACTCTGTAACTTATAGATAATTTTAAAACTACAGGAAAAATAAATTTGTAAGCTATTTATGCTTACATAGGGCAGAATTTTGTCCAAAATTGATCACTTCCTTGTGGACTTTGGACCAACGTTGTGGTGCTGCTCTTCCAGAGTTGCAAACTTCTCATTTCCAGATCCTGAGAAAAAAGTTTAGAAACTAGAAAAATTCCATTTTGCTATTTCATAATGGAAGTATTTTAGTGACCTAAAATGAAAGGACATATGTTGGGCTGCCTTGCACTGGCTTTTAAACCATGTTAAATGTTAGCATGTCATCAGGAAATTAAAATCAGTGGTCAAATTTCCCCTTATCAAAAATGTCTCAGCCCTGTTAGAATTTACTTCCCAAGAGATAGCATGAACTGTCGGACCCCTAAACTGTATCTGTTTGTTTTAGTGAACATTTCAATGTTTCATATCTTTCAAGAGATAGTGAGACTTATGGAGTTTAGTAGATTTTCTCTGGAGAGTTTCTCAGATCATTTTATTGTGCATAGAATAAAGTTAGAAACCCAGAAAGTATTCTGCAGTCAGCTTCCTGCCTAATAAAAGTGGGAAGCCCTGTTGGTTTTCCTTCCTATGACAGCCAGCCCATAACTGTTTAATCAGTTTTCCATAGCTGAAAAGTGTTGTTGTCTTTGTTTATTAAGGAGAACTGAGTCTGTGTTCTCTTCTTGGTATGCTTAATGTGAATCATCATTTATAAACATCCTGTTGGTATTGATGGAATAACTGGGAACTTAATAAGACTTTGATCTTTTCAATCAACGTACATATGCTAAAGCACAATGGTAGAGTTTTCAAAGTGCTTAAAAAAAAACAACAAAGAACACCCCCCCAAAAAAAAAAAAACCAAAACCAACCCAGACCGCAACACCCCACAGAAAAGGCCTCCATGGTTTTAGGATGTACACTGAAACATTAGCTTATGTGTAGAGTTTCTGAGAACACTTCTTTAGAAAACCCTGACGTGTTCTAGAATAAAACTCCAGAATAAGGTAAACAAAATTTCCCTGGTCAAAGGAATAAACCAGCTGATTTTTATTTATTTACTTATATATTTTTTTCTATTTTACAATAACATATTCTGGAATTTCTTGTAAAAGCTATGAGAAGGGTGGGATATTTTGAAATATGAATATTTTTCTTTTTTTCTTTCTGCTAATCTACTTTTTATATATCTTACAGACACAATGGCTGATATTGGTTATAGAGATGGTTATAGACATATATCTAGCATTTAGCAAAGCCCTATTGCTTCTTGAGGCTGACATAGTTTCCTGTAAAAATAGACTGTTAGAATGGCATAATTTATAATGCACGTATTCTGAAAATAGCTCAGCTAAACAGTCAACAGTTATGAAACAGTTTCTAAAAGCATCTTTCAAAAGAGACTTTTCTGCGAACCAGATAGTCCTTTAAAGATGACCCTGTGGAGTACAATAGATGGGACAAACAGTGAGAGACGAGTTTCAGATTGCTTTTGAATAACATCTAAAGCTTCATGGTGGCCACTTTGATGTGAGCCCAAGGGGAATAACCACCTGTGTTTCTTTCTGCAGTGATGATTTGTTAATCAGGAAAACAAGAAATACAATATAGCCTCAAGTAAACCTTTAAGTAATTTCAAATGAAATTTAGATTTTTTTTTTTTTCCCATGATCTTCGTGTTACTCTTTGCATAAAAGTAATAATTTTATCAATATTAACTACTAAATTTTGTGGCTTTGCATCTAGTCCTCCAAAATGATAACTTTTTCATATTTTAAAATTATTTTCCATGTATTAAAGGTTTAAACTGTATAAGCCAGGTTAGATCTTTAAGGACAAACAATATATACAACCAGCAATTTCTTACAGTTTTACACACATTATGTTCACTCAGGGTTTGGGGTTTTTTTCACTCCACCAGTGATTACTGATTGTGCCATATATTTCTTAAGTAGTCACTGCTATAGCACAATATACCTGTGCCCTGATTTTTTTCCCCTAAGAGTAAACTAATGAACAAACCATTATTATTTTACAGTCATTTAGAATGACAGAGTGAAGGAAACTGTTTTTGTAGGATAATAAATGCTAATGTCCACACTTTCTCGTTTCCATGGATTTCAATACTGATCAATGAGGCAATGACAGTATTTTTCAATTTTCATATTGGCTGTAAATCAACCATGCTGCAGTTGTTTGCAGTGGCAGTAAATACCCCATTCTTTATAATTTCCTGAACATTAAAAATGATATCCATTTCTTCAGCTAGGAAGTTGATGTCAAGAGGATATATTGAAGCTCAAATTTGAGTAATGTAGTCCTGGACTGGTAAACATCCTAGTATTTAAGACACTTGCCAGTCAGTTTTTTATTTTCAGGGAGGGTTTACAAAAGGATAATGAGGAATTATTCCAGATGAACCTACAGAAATGTGAGGATACTATCAACTAGAATGAGCAATGGTCTTTCAATACAGAGAGTTTCGAACTGACTAATGTCAGGTTTGCTTCAATGATGACATTTTAGTTAAATTGTTATGTTTATTCTAAAACATAAAAAATTCATCCCTGTTTAAGTAAAGCTATAACTAGAGAAAGTTGCTAGGAAGTTCTTTAACTACAGATACTTAGATGGAGAGCTGAATGACTGAGCAATGTCAGCACAGAGTTGTTTTTAAGCCCACTACACTGGTATAAAGGAGTTTTATGTTATACTGGTTTGAGTGTAGTGGGAAAGCATTGGTGTCCTCCAGATTCTAAGACTCTACAGTGAATTTAACTTTAAATGGCTTAATAGACCCCCTCACTCTTCAGGACCTGACCTCAGATCTATCTTTTAGGATGTAGCCCATTAACTGACAAGACTAAGAGCTCCATTCTATGACATGCTGAGCATCTGCTGAAAGACATATGTCCTACAAATTCTTCCAAATTCAGTCATCACCACAGGGGCTGGGAGAAGCTGAGAAGCTCAGGCTGCTGCTGTCCTAGGCTGGTTAGCCAGACATCTTCCTGGTCATGTCCAGAGCTTGCACCTGGGAGTGCCCACTCTATTTTTTGTGAAACTAGACCCTGGCTGAGCATTCAGAAACACAGACATAGGCAAAGGTAGGAATGCTTACTGATCAGACCTTTATGTTTGGTTAAAGGAGTTGGCTAATTAGAGTGGAAACCTGTTTGAGTTGGGATAGAAGAATACCATGACACAGATCTATGACATCATTTATGTTACTTTAGGATGTTGTGACACTATCAGATTACTTTTGACATCATCATTTTGCCTCCTGTTGTGCCATGTCTTTCTGCTCTTGTTTTCTGGCATAATGAGGTGGGGATCTTTTTGATAACAGTCCTCTCCTCAGCTACAGAAACTGTTTCCATCTCCAGAGCAATGTCCTGCCTGGTCACTAAGTGTGATTTGAATAAGAAATAAAATCACATCATTGTGAGCAGCATTAAATGCATAAGGACAAAAAATGAAGTAGAATTAAATTGCATTGATAAATTTCTCTTACTAATATGTGCTGAAAGTTTTATTTGTAGAATTCATTTTCTTTCAAAGTGTACCTTAGTGATATAATTCCATTTTAAGGATCTTTCTACCACCACCCAGATAAAAGTGTTTCTGCCTAAATACTAGTGCTAGCTCATAAATTCCACTTAGGATTGGTTTAGTACTGTTTAATATTTTGAGATGTGCCCTCTTTTCAAGTGAAGTGTTGCCTTTTTTGCCTTGCTTACTTTAAAACTACCGTTGGGATTAATTTGGTTATTTACTCTCAATAATGGAAATAAGTCAAAGGGGAAATGTTTTTCACACTGAGCAGGCAACACGTTCTTTTGGTATGAGCATTCTTTTCCTTTGTTTTTGAAACAATCTTTTGATATCTTAGGCTTTCCTTTCATGACATTTAGGAGAAAAGGAAACTGCTGTTGAATACGGGATGCCTGGGATTTCTGTTTTATATTACACTTTTTAAATATTTGAACTCCGCTTCAGGATGGAACAAATTAGAGCTGAAACTCCAGGGTGGGTGAGGAGTTTCAAGGCTTTATTATTTGATTTTCAGATGTCTATATTTACCATACTCCATTTTATGTTGTGAAGTGCCCTTTCTGCTTATTCTGAACAATCTTTTTATTGGTAGCAGGCTTCTAACTATTAGTTACCTGCACAGCAGCTGCTAATCTTCTCCATTACAAGGTGCTGTTTTTTAAAACAAACAAACAAACAAAATCAACTACAAAAAACCACCACCAAAAGAAAGCAGATTTCTGCTGCGTTCTTTGACAGACATATGAAAACTTCCTTTATGTGCTGTTTCTTTTTGTTTATTCATTCTGCTTATCTTAAAGAGCAATTTTTTTTGTATCTTGATTTTTAAAAAAACACAACCCTTGAAACAATGTATTTTCTCTTCCTTAGTAAGAAGCAGGTGAATCATAAATCAGTGTGTTGCATTTTTTTCAGTGGGACACACGTGGTGCTGGCAGTGCAGGCTGGTGCCTTCTCTGAGTCCCAGGTAGTGTCCATGCTATTGTATTGGACATATTTGCTGTATGATAGAAATTGGAGAGACGTTCACTTATTCAATAGAATGGCAAGAGAGACAAAACGGATTTCCTAATGTATTTTATCTATGCCAGAGGTTTGGTTATTCTTTTATGCATTAAGCAATAAAACTAGTTAAAAGATCATTAAATAACTCCCTTGAAGTTATAACAATGTAATAAAAAAAAAAAAATCTGACCAATACTGAACACCTTGTATTATGGAGCCCTTTAATCAAGCTTTTCTTGGGCTGCATTCAGACCAGTGCCTATAAATCTACCAGCTATCCAATCTCTAGCACCTTATTTTCTCTTTTGCTTTGAGTTCTTGGGCCACCATGGAGAGAGAGCCAAAATCTTGCAATACTCACTATGGATGCCAAGCAGCTGTTCAAAGCTAGAGAAATTGCTTTGAACAAGGCAGAGAGAAGTTCTGATTTTAAACTTACATATTAAAGTGGTAATGAACTGCATTTTTTGTACAGAGCTTTGAAAATTCCCACTGTGGAATCATGTGCTATCAAGGGTCATTTTAATAACATTGATTGTTAAAAGACACAGCTCCCAGTGTAAAAACAGAACTCATTAGAATTCAGGATAAAGCTGATTACAGAGGAATGCGTAAAATTGAATATTAAGAAGATTAAGAAGAACTGGGTATCAGTGCTATATTCCAAAGGGAGATCCATCATGTGCTTACTGTCCCAATCAGTGGTACCCAAAGGCAATGTGTACCTCTGTGAGTGTACCCTACTGGAGAGGGAACTCTCAGAGTCTGGCCAAGGGTAACTATAAATATTAAAACCTTTATTATCAATGTTTGATAAAAACATAAAAAATTTATAGTTGTGTACAAATGTTTTCTTTTCAGAGGAGACGCATGAGATTTTGCCACTGTTAAGTCACTCTTTTTTTTCTTTCAGACAAAATCTAATTATTTCTGCTGAAACCTCTTTATTTCTTTAACAGAAGTAGCATCATCTGAAAAGTAAAATAGAATGAATAGCTGAAACCCTATATACAGTGAAAGAGTAGATGTATCAAGGTCATTCAGATAGACTGTTGTGCTATGTTGTTTTTTTTAATTCCCCCCCCCCTTTTTTTTTTCAATTTCCAGTCCCCCAGCCCCTCTGCCTCCTTTTGTTATTCAGTATGTGTTTGTCACAGACTCTCTCTTGTTTAGAAACAAATGCATTCAGATATCTTTGGTACTTACAAAAGCAGCCTCAAATTACAGCAAGCATTAACATAACAGTAACCCACAGGAGTTATCCATCATGTTGAAAAACCTGTGAAGCTTTCAATGCACTCCGTAACTGTATAAGACAGAAATGAAAGGCAAGTATCAACCTAAATGTGAATTTCCAGCTCCCCATAACATGCAAATTGAATTACTTTTCACGTTGTTGAGAAGATTAATTAATGGATGTAGAATCTTAAGACTGAGAACCACCTTGTTTTGTAGTGGGAATCTATAGGAGATGTGGCAACATTTATATATTTAATAGAATTAACCAATCCTGCACTCTTTGTAGAACAATAAATGCAAGCTTCCTGCAAAATATAATATGCCAAGAAATTAACTTAGAAGAGGACATAGTCATAAACTGCACCAGTATTGTTATAGAAAATTGTTTTAAAGCTGTGAAATACACAAAAAATGAGATAGGACAAATCAGCTTTTCACATTTCACTACTGTTTTCTGCCTTCTCAGTTGGAGTCTTAAGTGACCAAAGAGACTCTGCTCACCAGGACCCTTTCCCCTTTCACAGCATCACCTCCAGTAAAGTCCCTGCTCAGTTGAATCTTTGCAATACTCTGCAACAAATAATCAATATTCATCTCTTCTGTTTCTCTTGTGCCCTATGCAACTTTATTAATGTTATTGTTGTAGAAGCAATTGAGAGAGACAGAGAAGGGGGAGGGAAGTCAGCCATGAAAAATATGTTTCTAAGCTTTCTGTCCTCCCACATAATGCATACTACTGTGCTGCCATAGTCCCACTCGAGCTAGTAGGCTGGCTAGAAAACAGTATGATTCCTTCTGGCTTTCAAGCAAACTAAGCTGTGTGGCCGACACAGGATATATATAACTGTGTGGATTTTCATAAATTTTGAGCAAAAGTGTACTACCTCCCCTAAATTTAGATGGAACTGTTTATGGTGATAGTGGTCTTGCACTGCTATAATGTTCAGTTGCATTGCTACCAGTTTAATTTAGAATAACAAAAGCTATCATAATATTAAGATAATCAAAACTGTACGAATATCTGAAGATTCTTTTGTATAAATCAATCTATTTTTGAATAGATAAAGATTATAGTACACCTTGCTGCAACCTAGGACAAAGCACTTTTTTTTGTAAAGAGTTTCAGTAAATGTCCATGGACCCCCTTGGCTGTAAATGAATGTTTTTGAATAACATCAGTAATCTGAAGGTAATTCAAGTAGTTTATACGAAGTGTAATAAACAGCCATTGTTGTGTCTACAGAACATTACTTTATGCTACTGTGAAGATGATGTCTTTTTAGCCTCCTAGCTGTTTTGAAAAAAAATTCAGAGGCCGCTAGTCTGAAAGAACCAAGGACAAGATAATAACTGGAGACGCAATTAATCCCTGTGCTTTGGAATAGTACAAATTGTTACAACAGCCACAGAGACATTTGTACAGAGGTTATAGCAATGTTAATATAGAGTTAATGCAATGCTTAAAAAAATGAAACAAAGTGTTAGACCTAAATTACAAGAGCAAAGAAATGAAAATACAACTTAATAAGAAACAAATGTTGCATGCTGTGTATTAGCAGTGGAATGCTTGCAGAAAATATGAAAAAGTTTTTGTTTACTCAACCCTTACTCATGGGCAAAGGTTTACATAAACTGGGCTTCTTTCCTGGTCACAAATATGTGGGGAGCCCTATGGGGATGGGTAGCCAGTAGGGCTTCTCAGTACTTGAAGATCAGGCACATATGTGGATTCTGTCATTGAGGATAAAAACTTGGTCCCATAATTGCTGGCAAAAAGTTCCCACTTTATCATTGGGTCCAGAATCCTACTAGCTTTCCAGACTTCAGTTCTGTTGCCAGCACTGGCTTCAATAGGAGCAACACAGAGTGCTGGCAGTCAGAATCCATTTGCTGGATCTCAACCCTTGCTCCTGTATGTCTGCATATGTTGCTGAGTGTCTTCCTAAATCATGTCTGGTGCTCTTGCATTCACTGGTAGGAATGAGCTTTTGTCTTATGTGCAAAGAAGGAAGCAGTAGCAGTAACAAACCTTGTTAATCAACATACAGAGCAGATCCTGCTTTCTAAGGGCATCTTGCCTCTTTTCGAGAAATCTGGAGAGTCTTTGGTAGGCTAGGTGCCAGGATGAAGAAAGTGGAGGTTTATATAGTGGGATATCAGAGTGGGAAGGGAAAATGCACCCAGGAAGGACCACAGCAGGTGATGTAATCCTATACTACAGCCTATGGTAATTTAATGAAAGTAAGTCAGAATAAATAAATATCTGACTCTGAACCGAGATGGAGCTGACCTAGTCTGAATGGGAACTAAATTGCAGCTGACCTATCGCATTGCTGAGTTAACCTCCCCAGGGGAAAGGGATGAGTTACATACTTTTTTTTCCCCCCTGCTTTAAAAAAAAGGTTTAATAATTCAAAGAAATGTCTAATGATGGTAAAAATGCATAGTAAGTACTTGATGGATTGGATTCATTCCCCTCTTTGTGTGCTGACATCCTACTCACTGCAAAGGGAGATTCTGCAGATGTACAGAAATGTTGCACAGGATGGAATGTTTCTTTATGGCATTTCCGTGTGCTTCAAATCTCTGAAGACTTTTCTATGTGTGTGTTTTATATTGAGTCATTAAGTACAAAAACAAACTTATTCACAAACCAACTTTGATCTAAGTTTCCTGTGATTTATCTCTGCTGTCTCTACTATGCACTGAAATCCTACCTGATTGTTATTAGCTCCCCAAATATTTATATCACTCCAGATAATCAATGCTTATCACAGTCAATACAGATGTTACAAGTTCCTCAAAGAAAGGCACTGTCAGCATAATAACATTTTAATTATTGCAGCATATGTTTTCAAATGAATCTTTTATTTACAGTATCAATTAGAGTAACTGTATATATCTAATTAATAGACGATGTTAAAAATATTGTACATGTGAATTATAGCTTTTCCCACTAAATGTATGAAGCAATAAGGGAAAGTCTTAGAGGTATTAATGTTCACTTAATTTAAATCTTGTTGCTAGTGCTGTTTTCTGTTCACATTCCCTTGCGTTTGCACTCTCTACAGGATGTTTTTCATTCAACTGCTGTGTAAAACAAATTTGCTTGTGGGGGTTTGGTGATATAAAGTATCTGGATGGCACCAGCACATTAGTTATTCTACATATAACTGAAAACATAAATGTGATGTTTGGAGAAGAAGTAGTGATAGTAGTGTCTGCTAGTTAGAAAAACATTGATGATGTATTTTTGTTATCAAGTGTGTTTTAAGTTCATGGGGAAGTTCAATGGAGAACACACTGAGCCTTTCTGTCCCTCAGCTTCCCAGCTTTACTCTTACAGCCTGCACCATTTGAAGTTCTCCAAAAAGAAGTGCAATGTTATTTTTTCATAAATTTCAGATAAAATTACTGTATTATCTACTTCATAAGGAAAACTTAACTTTCATCTATATTCTAACAGAATCTAGTCTAGGAATGTCACAAGAATATTTCTATAGGCGGCACAGTCATGCTCTGAAGAGAGGAATTACACTTTGTCTCTTAAGTGTACTTGCTGCTCATGCAAGATATCAGGGAGACAGCTCTGAATCAGAATATTTGTGTCTGTCTTCTGGAGAGAAGATATTATATCAGTGTGAGGATTTTTCATACCTTAGCTACCTAAAATTTCAACTATTTCCCGTCTACAGAAGTTTTTGCAGGCAAAAGATATATTTTATATATTAAATTTTTTTTTTTTTAATTTTAAACTGTCTTTGAGTCTAAAAAGGTCTTCAGAAAAACCTAAAATAATATACACACTTTGCTTTTTCAGAGGTGAATTTCTTCTAAAGTTTGTTGATGACCTCTTTATCAAACGTATCATAGCCTGGGGGTTTGAAACACAAAAGCACAGAGAAGACTAGCATTAGTGGATAAGTATTTCTCAGATACAAAGACTATTAACCACAAAAATGGTTTAAAACCATGAGAAAGGAAGTCAAGCCAGTGAAAAGACTCTTACTACAAGATTTCAGAGGGCTTTGGATATTAGTTCCTTTATGTGGTTTTGTATCTTTATATAGGAATATAAGAATTGGCATACTTGTCTCTTTCAGTAGTCTGACGTTCAACAGTGACCTCATCTTGAGCTGTAATACAGGTCTTATATACTGTACATGTCTTATTTACTCTCTATGGATGATATCCTGGAGCACTGGATTGTGAAGCCAGGTATTTTTAGTTTAACCTACTAAATCTATTAAGAAAAAAAAAAAAGTAATGCTTAAAGAATGGGCATATTTATGTTCAATGTTTATTTTTCCATATTTGGATTCACTTCTCACTAGATTAAAACCAAAAATATTTTTGAAATGGTTGAACACATTGCTTTTTTTCCTGTTCCAATGCCACAGATCTACAGTTTTGGGGCTCTGATGTGCATATATCTGTCACATATACATATACATATATAGGATTGTGTCAAATGTGATGCTCATGCTGTGTGAATGGCCGTGCCATCCATGTACAAACTGTACCAATTCAGAGTAACACCCAGTAAAATTGCTTCATATTACTTCCCTCTAATAAGTAGAAAAAGGCACAAGCTCTTGACCTGGACATGTAAATACAAAAGAAAATTGGAAGATAAAAAAGGACAATGTTGGTAATGCAAATTTGATTTAAGATTAATAAAATAACCACAGAAAATAGTTTTGGTGGAGCATACTCTTCCTCTGTGGATTTCTATTCAATTCATACCTTAATTGTCTCTTTTACATCATTAAAATATAAAAAGTTTTAACACATGTAGTTAAATTCATGATAACAAATGTGCAGAGGTGTGACATGCATCCTCAGTGAGCTGGTCCGTTGCATTGATCTCCGAGGACAATAGCATTAGCAGATCCAGTGCCGCTTAAGTTGTGTGCACTAGAAGGGCAGTAGATTAAAAGCTGATCTACTGTTTTCCTTCAGTATAGATTGGTTCTCTTCAAGTAAAGTTTCAGGTCAATTCTGGGGCATCATCGCAGGTAAATGAGCACTGATTTTTATTAGTCTCTTTGGTACATAAGAAGGTCCCAGTTTTAATGAATACAAGATCAAATATTTGTCAAAAAGGGAAAAGCAAAGACCGGAGGTATATATCCTGAAGTGAAAGAGGGAGGAGAGTAATGAGTTTGAAAAGAATAAAACACAGACTGTTAAGTGGGAAACAATGCTACAAAGGTCTCTATGTGAATCTTCAGACCAGGAGTTTCTGCTGATTCCTTTTATTACTATTTCAAGTAACCAGGTACATATGGCATGTTTGTAAGTAAAGCAGTCAATGAAGTTAGTTACACCTCTGCATTTATTACCTTACCCCTGAGTATTATTAACTTTTACATTCCCCATAAAATATAATTTATCACTTAAATAATTTGCTTTGTGTCAGGGTTCAGTGTGCTCCAGTGCTTTCCTGCTCATTAAATGAGATATTTTTACTTAATGAGCCCAGAATGTCCTTTGCATTTAACATTAGAATTGATTTCAAACACTCCATTTTTCTAACATATTTGTGTGTAATTTCAGAATGTGGACTTCATCCCACCATCTTACACTGAAGAAAAAAAGAACTACGAAGAATAATGATCCATGAATTCTAGAGAGGGACACAGTAAGTATGGGTGAATAATTTAAAAAAACCTCTTGTTACCTACCTGTACTCTGCATTCTTTCCTCCAGTTTGAAAGTTTGACTTACTATTTGAGCCTGATGCTGCAGCTATTACATGCATAATAATCCAATATGAAAACGTTTTTTGAAGGGACAGCAAGATATTGATTTCCATGAAATTATCAGAATATAAAAATAATCCTGCCATTAGATGTATGCGTGTGATATATTGATTCATGTAACAGACAGTTTTTCAAATGTAGACAGTTCACATATAAAAGAGGTATCCACAGGACAAATTAATATCGTAGAACTCCAGCAGTGTGCACCTAATGGGCATCTGGTTTGGTTCTTTGCAATTGCAAATAATCACTTTGCAACTAATTAATAAAACCTGAGTAGAGAAACCCTATTTTGTGCAGTAAATCATTTGCTCATAATGGTCACTGGAATAAAAAAGCAACCCAAACCTCTGAGCTACCTCACCAATTTCAGGATAAACACTGTACCACTACACTTGAAATGGAATTTTGCCACCAGGCTCAACTCAAGGAATTAGACAGCAGTACATTGTGGACTGGCTGTATATTTGAGTCTTTTATAAGAAATGTCACCATGTCTGTATCTGCTGTACACCACTAACACATCAGCCAGGCACTCATGATCCATGGCATGAAACAGTCAATAAAGGATAGTAAAGCTGAAATTTAATCCTATAAAAAGTGTTAATCTTGTAAAATACATATTTTTTTATTCTGAGTTGAAAAGTGAAAAAATAGTACCTTAGGAAATAAGCAAAAATAAGATGTTATATTTAACTGAACTTCAGTTTCATATTCAGACTGGGTTTAGCCATCATTAAACCTCACATGCATATTTTTCCATGGTTTTCCTGTCTCACCAGATTAACAGCTGGGCCCTCTCTATTTGTTCCTCTGAACCAGGTTCCTCATCTGGACTCCTTTTCCTATAAGACGTGCAGTTATCTAACTGCTATGAGTCAGCTGAATGTGTGGAAGCCTATATTATGGGATTTGCCACAGTTACCATGGTATAGAGCAAGCAAAGGATCAGAAGCATGAGGGGGCATAGGTCCCCTAACTGCAGGTAGGCAGTTTGTGCTTTGGCGTAGTTCAGTAGCCTTCGACACCATTGTCATGTTTACCAAAGGAAATCTCAAATTTCTTATCAGACTGACAAGTATCAGGTTATTTTAAAAGACTTTTAAAAATAATAATGTATGACACTCTGTCATGCCTTGTAGTTCAAGGAGAAAAAGAACATTTCTCTTGTTGTGGTAAAAGGAGTAACAGTAATGCGATTATACATACAAGTGTACTAAACGTGAGATATTTATCTTCGTTATGGAGGGAGAGAAAAACAAATGTGAAATGTAGAATCAACTGTTGATTATAATTTAGTGAAGGATGAACACACCCAGGTTACTTATTAACAATATCTCATAACTGAACAGGCTATTAACTAACATATAGCTCTGATATGGATTGGGGAAACAATGCTGTCAAATAGGTAAAATATAAGGGAACCTTCATTCTTCTCTTGGTGCTATCAACATCATGTACCCCCAGAAAATCAGTTTACTGTGCTTTTCCTTACTCTTCTGCATCTATTTTGTCTATTTAAGCTGCAGATAGTTAAGGCTGATATGTTCAAGCAATCTGAATGAAGGATGCAAAATTTTCGTTTTCCATGTTTTTCACTGTCAAATAAAAAGGAAGAGTGTGTTCTGCGC
>VWZY01009549.1:61200-89464 GCA_013399075.1 Chloroceryle aenea
CCCCCAAAAAAAAAAAAAAAAGTCTAATACAACAGTTTACTTCAGGGAAATACTGAAAGGCCACTGCATATACTTACTGAGGTTCATAATTTTATTTCACATTTATGTGGATTGATGAAACCTCAAAAGTTGAGTTTTTTTTTTTAATTTCTGATTCTGAACTAGAAATAGATGTGCCATTCATTGCAATTTTAAGGAGTGATGAGAGATATTTAATTTTTTTTTTTAATTGCTTTATCATTGATTGTCAAAAATATTTTGGCATTTGTTTGAAATACTTTTTAAAATTAAAAGTAAGTAATTTCAGTAAAATATCTACCTGAAAGAATAATCCATACAAAAATTAATTATCTCCTGCACTCTAGATGATAATTTGGTTGCTAGAGAATAAAAATCCTGGGATGCCTCAGTGTATGCAGAAGGGAAAATGTGATGACTGCACCTACTTGAAAAATTACTATAATGGATCAGCAGGACTTCTGGGAGCAAGGTTTTCTGTGTTGCTGAGCTGTGTTGTTGTATAACAGGAGTTTTTATGCCCTTTAGACTGTAACAGTATTACAGACAAGTAAAACTTTTACAAAAATGTAGGGATATTGTAGATGAGTCACTCTATTCCTATAACTGATAGTTTCTATGTTATTACTATGTGTGCAGATGATCATGATACAAGTATTGGGATATAACTTTTCTCACCAGGGAACTGCCAAGGCTGGTTTTTGGTTGATGCTCTTGTTTTAGTTGATGGTGTGAGCCTAAAACTGGAAAAGTACAATTTGTTGTGGAAAGTCTCTGACAGATTAGGTAAAACCTATTGCAAATCACTCACACATAAGGTATTTCAGAGCTGTGGTCATTGTCACTAGTGAAAGGAGACTAACAAGTGCCCTGCAGCCTCATATGAAGCATCACAGGAAAGTGAGGAGCACAACCTAAGCCAATACTCTGATTTTGTTTTCTCTGCTATTTGAGATCTTTTGTCTGAGACCAGAAATGCTTACAGAAGGGATAACTGTCAGATATGCATGTCATTTAAGGGATGGTACATTGCTCCTCTGGGCTTGTATCAAAGGCTCCACTATATGCATCTGTAGGCAACAAATTTCTCTTAGATTTATATTTGGCTTGTAAATCAGCCATTTGTAGTTGAGAAATAATCTATGCAGTTTCAAGAGAGGGTGAGATAAAGGTGGTTATCAGATTCCTTTTGGGGATTGCAGTAAGTAGTTTATAGACAGTTTCAGTTAACATAAACTTTCCATAAATAAGACACATAACATTTTACCCATGTAGACTAAGGCCAAAGGCTCCCTTCATTCTTTGAGAGCACTGGCATTAAACTTTTTATTAGTACCCATGATGAATAATGCACTCAACTTCAGTTTTGACTATACTGTTGAGAAACTACCACATATTTCTTAGCGATGTCCATAAATAACCAACTTAAATGCTGAAGAAAAGTTTATTTTTCTTTTACATTAATTATTTCTTTAAGTTGTTTATTTCCTGATGCGTGCAGCCTTTCTTGCAGCTCTGGTATTTCTGTTGATGCATTGTGTTGTTCATGTGCTCATGGCTGGCTTTCAAGCTGTCATTTCCTCATGTCCCAGAGCTATGTGGTATGATTTCACAAAGGAGTCCTGGTTCTAATATTACCACTGCGATGCACTTTGCCCATGTTGTGTATGCTTGCAGATGCTCACAAACTCTTGCAGAGAAACATGAATTGCTGTTCTTAAATCTTCTAAACTCTAGGGAGTTCATCTAGAGGCAGTTGCACACTCTCCTGCTTTTCTAGCTCAGGTTCTTCACAGTTTTCTATTCGAGTCTGGTAGTGCTTTGATTTCTCAGTTATATGGGGGATGCTCCCTCTTACTGATTTCAGTTTGGGTAGAGTAGCTTCCTTTACTTGCAAAATCCAAGCTTCATTTTATTTCTTCCATACACTCTTTCCATGTATTATTCTGTCACAAACACCACGTGGTTAGCTTTTTACCAGGAAGTTAACCCTTGCCTCCATATTGTGAGATCAGTTGCAGTTCAACCTGAGATCCATTAAAGACACCTCTGTGCTTCTCTCTCTTTTCATCCTGCTTGTTGGAACCCAAATTTCTTATATCTTTTTGCATTGGAAGTATATTGCATGTAGACTGATTCAAGTCTCTAGCCACTGCAAGTTTTAAATGAAGTATAAACATTTGCTGAAAGGTGCAAGTCACACGGGGCAGATTTTCTTAATGTCCTATGTTTTGGGGAAGTTAAACTGCAGTAAGAGATGCTAAGCAGCCTAGAACTTTTACTTGAATTTCTTAATCTTTTTAAACTGTGATCTGACAATTGTAATTTAAGAAAAAAAGAATCTAAAGGAAAGAGGTTCTGATGTTCCTGAATCTCAAAATTTGCCAGTCTACGACAGTTTTCTTCTTTTACACATTAAGTCCTCAATGCCTTCATGAGAAAAATGGTCTTGACTCTCACTAGTTATTGTACTGTATAAATGACTCTGGTTCACTCATATTTTATTCATTAAATAATATTTGTCAATGTGTTTTTTCTATTTTAAGCTCTTACTGTAAAAGAACATTATCACCTCAAAGCATTTGGTTCCTCAAGTGAATGCCAATACTCTCCAGTCACGCCATATTCTCCTAATTATGCTGAGGGTTTCTTTCCTAACAGCATTTATTTTAGGGTGTCAACAATACTTCAGTTAAATGTAGTGTAAAGTGCACTTATTTAGCAAACTTGTCCTTCAGAAAAGGGTTTTTTTTGTCTTTAAAACACTGCTAGATTGTTTCTATCTGTCAGTGCATGATACAGTAGAAATTTTAGATCAATAACACTTTTTATTCCTATGCAATTGAAGCATAACGTACTTCTTCACACAGAGGTTTAATGTGTTGTAAATTAATTATCTGGAATGAGTACAGGGTCAATGGACCTTGGTATGACTGGGATGCAATGTTAAAGTGTTCCGTTTCCTCCCAGCCCTGCTCAGCTTTCTTGCCGACTTGTAGATGTGTCAGTTATGCCATCTTCTGCAGCTGGTTCCCTTAAGTGTTCTTAATGCCCCTCTAGGGCTTGATCGATAGGAAAAGTTTGCTTTACCATAAATTTGTCGAACAATTTTCTTTCTTCAGAAGGTTAAGTATCTTTATTAACCGTACTTCTGTAATGTTTCTTAGTAAACTATTCTTACTCTTACTGAAGCTTAAAATAATAGCCTTATTTTAAATCATAATGAAATTGCAAAAATTCAGCCTCAGCAGATGTAGACCTAATTTTTTGGCTTTTAGGTGTCTAAAAATCAATAAACTATGCTTGAAGTTTCTGTCAGGAGAAGTTTTCTTTACTGTATCTACACAGAAAACCACATAGATGAATAAAACCATTATTAACTGTAAAAAAAATGCTGAGGGAGAGATTCTCAACCATGAACAGTGCAATTAAAACAGGCAATCACTGGGTTAAGAGTAGCCAATTTCCTTTAAAGATCAGAGAGGCCATTACTTTTTTTTTTGAATGCAGCTTGTCTATTAGTTGCTAGGGTAACAAGATCTGAGATAGTGAATGAGGCCTGTCCAGGTAGCACAGTGTTATGGGGTCTAAGATAATAAAGAAATGATGGCAGGAACAGTGAATTATGGATTGTTTTTATTTTTTATGCATTTATCATTTTACTGCAACAGAATGGTTAAAATATGTGTATGTTCATAATTAAAAAGGTGTTGATACCCGATACCAGAGAATTTTGTCATCCATGAGTAACAGATGACACTGAACTATTTAAGTAGCAAAAACTTCAAATCTCACTAAAAAAAAAAAAAGAAAGAGAAAAGCTGGTTAAAACTTACAGCATGTTGGTGGGATCAATTTAACGTACTGTGCTGTGTCAATGTCACTTTCATAAACTTTTGCTGAAGTGCTTTTCCTACTGTATGTTGAATGATGTTGTCAGGACTGTGAGTCGGGGGTATGGTGGATTCAAGTCTACTTTACTTCCCTTGATGAAAAGGTCACTGCCACTTATAAATCTGCTTTACTCCCTGCATAGTTGTTAGTGTCAAAGTCTGTCAGCTCTGTGGGATGTTAAAATTATACAACTCTGGTAGGAACAAGGATCACAAATTCTCAGGTGGTATGTCCCAAGAAAAAGTCTCTGATCTTTGTGTAAAAGTTCTGTAGAAAGATTTTCATTCAGGATTTTCAGCTCACTTTGCCTTGATTGCAGAAATAAACAGTATTTCTGTTTCATGCCTCCCATCTGGTGGGCCTTACCCTAATGACAACTTATCACAGGACCACTTAGTATGTCTGTAGCCGATGGTTGCAAGTGAAACAATCGCCTGTGCTTTATTTTTTTAAGGCTGTAAGGGCTCCAATTAAAGCACAATTAAAACTTGGCCTGTGCTACATTATGTGATTATGTTTTGACAAATCATCACAATAGATCAGCTTCACAAGGACTCATGATTATTCATGAATTATTTGGAAAATACAAGTAATAAACAAGAAATAAAACATCTGACCTAAGCCTTTTTTTTCACTTACTCATAGAATCATCTAAAATATTTTGTGCATATGCAAAGACAGTTTCTTTAATTCAGTTTTATTCATACTTAACTAGTGAACAGCAGCAAACACAACAAGAGCAAAACCAGCTGGAATGCCAATAGCAGATATGTCCTGCTGAGTTTGACTGATTGCAACATAAAGAGTTTTTGAAGTTTTATGTGCATGCTGTACAGAGGGATGGACACAAAGTTCTTTTCATGTGAAGTATGGCCAGAGCTTTTAGGTGGCTGATTGCCTGCTTAATCCAAAGGTTTCCGCTAAAACAGAGTCAAGTTTTTCATACTGTGAGGTATTTCCATATGACCTTGCAACTAAATTGATTTTTGATCTGAGTGGAGGAGTTTGCTGCTGAGGAGATAGAACAGGACCTGAAGGGGGCAAACACTGAATCTTTTTGGCTTGACTTTCAGTCAAGGTAACTCACTGGGGTCTTGAGGGTGATGCAAGTAAACACCTGCCAAGTGAATCTTTGTGTCAAGGCAGCCACTGTGGGTGAACTGGGGTAGGAAGGCGTGGGTGCACGTATATCAGTGTGCCAAGTAACCATCAACATGAGATGGAAGAGGGCACACTGAGATCCTGATTTCATTTCGCCTTATTTTGTTACTTGAAAATGCTTTCCATGTGTCCCTGGATCTGACCTAGAGGCTGTCTCAGGCATTCATTTCAATGATATGAAAGCAGCACTTTTAATATGAAGTTTTTCTTACTGTCTGTGAATGACTTGAATGACAGAATAGCAAAAAAAACCAAGGAAAAACTGAAGTTCTAATTACTCTGAAGAAAAATTCACTGCTATCTCTATTAATCATGCCTACCTTGCTTTTATAGTTATCTTTCAAAATGTCAGCCAGTTTTGCCTTTAAGATCTCAAACTCTTCTACTTAGTTCTCCTTCCCTGCCTCCTGAGAGAACTGCAACATAAAAATTCTGCTTTTCTCTTATCATATTCATTTCTACAGTGTCATATTGCTAAAACCCAAATTGTAGATACTCATACTTACATAATTATCAAGCTGAATAGTTGCCTGTCATATCAGTGTTTGCTGAAGACTCACAATGTTAGACAGAGGGCACGTCTGAGAAATGTAAACAAACATCCACTTTATCAGGACTTTTGCTACTGAGAAATAGAAAATAAATTTTTTTTTTCCTACCCCTCTGCCCTTTATTATCCCTCCAATTCTCTAGGCCTTGCTCAATCTTCATGAGTTTTCCAATTTTAAACTTTTCTAGGCACAGGTAAATGAAAAACATAAGAACTGCTGGAATGATCCCCATAAGCAGGAGGAGTGGTTCTGTACATGCCCATATAATGGTTATCTGGTATACAGCTATTTTTGCATTTTGAAATAAAAGAAAGGAATGTGTACTGAGGACATTTTAATCCTTTATAAACCCAAATTACCATAAAACAATTGTTATGTGTATTTCAGCAGAAAATCAGATATCTATTTCTGATAATAGATAAATCCCAAATAATTAGATTTAATTTTGAACAATCATCTATATATATTTCTAGGCAAAAAGGAAATAAGAGTGTGGGGCAAAGACTCTTCCAGCATTTAGAGGTGTTTGGAAAAGTTACTTATTGATCAAGACTACTGACTGAATATTTGAGATGATTTACAGACAACAAAATGTTTAGGACATTTTGTGGGACTTGCAGCCTCCCCAGAGAAAAGGGTTGCCTTGGTGTACAAATATCCAGTAAAAATGACTTTACCTTTCTCTTGACAAAAGAATTTGAAATACTGAATTTAAAAATTATTATGAAGTATGATGCTTGTCATAAATGAGAAAATACTTAAGTACTCCTTGTTTTTTGAGGTTTATTAGCCATTGTTATCTTCGTAACAATCATGTGAAATTGCCTTGCCAGTCTAGCTATGTTGCATTAGTCTTGATGTTTGCTTTTGCTCCTTTTGGGCACCTGCACGGCAGAATCTGCCAGGTATTCCTGATGCATGTTGCTTACGCTTAACCTCTCTTTTCTTGGACTTTTTTTCTTTTTTTTCTAAGAAGGCACTGGCTCTTTTTAATTTCTGTCCTTGAATCTTGTTTGAAATCTTTCCTTTCCCTTTTGGCTTACCAGGTCTTGATTTTGGGATACTCTGTCAGATGGGCTACTAAAGCCTGGCCTTTTCTTTTGCAGATACTGTCAGACTCCAGAGCAGCATTACTAGGAAGTGACTGTGTGCAGATGAAGGATATATCTTGCTTTGGACTCTCCTAAGTGACTCCTCTGTTTTTCTGGGGAAAGAATTAGCATTTTATTTGCTTACTATGGTCTAGCCTCCAGAATGAATGTTGTCTTTGTAGAGTTGAAATATCTCTAATTTCTCCTCAGCTAATGTTTACTTTTTTTTTTCCTGAGAATAAAGCTATTTAATATATATGCGGTGAATCAGACCAGGTATGAAGTTCCTTGGCATGTTCAACCTCACCCTGTGAACCTACTCACCAGCCTCAGCACATGAGTTCATATATAAAGATTCTTTGTGTAGATGCTTGTGGCACCCCCAAAAATCTCTTATTTGCACGTCCAAGACTTAAAGGACTTGATTGAGAAATGAAAATTTGTAGTAAAGGTTGAAATGTTGATGTTAGGCTAGATGGCTATATTTATTTGTATTTCTATTTTAAGAGAAATGAATGTGTGAGAACTAAATAGAATGGACAATTTTGTGATTTTGTTGTTGTTGTTTTGGTGTTAGTTTTTTTTGTTGCTGTTTTGTTTGTTTGTTTGTTTTGTTTTGTTTTGTTTTTTTGTTTTTTTTTCAAACTAACCCTGCAGTTCAAAAATGTGGTTCAAGCAGAGGCTGAAAGTGAAGCCCATGCAACAACCTCAGTTACTCTAATTCATAATATAAGAACCTTCTTCATAAGTGGTCATTCCCAAATAGAGGATCTCAGTCACAGTAGTAATTCAGGTTGGGAGAAAGAAGAGTGATGCTGATCAAACTATACTAGAAAGGAGTTTATAAACATTCTGACTTTGTGACAAACATTATGTTCTGAAAAATTAAGTCTATACCAGCATAAAGTCTCTTAAAAAAAAAAAAAGGGCACAAAACTCTGTTACACTTTAAGCAGACTCATTGGATTGTTTTCTGCAGACATTTTGAAGGAAAAACAATTAAGAGCTGGTGTACACACAAGTGCTAAATATTTGAAACATTCCCAGCCACTACCACATGACAGCGATCCTGTCCCTGGGGTCAGGCTGTTCACTGGTAGTTTCATTTGGAGGAATCTCTGGGCTAGTGAACCTGCTGGGGAAAATCTGTTGCCCTCATTCTAAATGAGGATACGCTGTGCTTGTATACATGCTCATTCAAAAAGTCTGTGCAACAAACCTAACTAAACTGTCTTTACTACTAAGATACAGAGCAGAATACTTTTTTTAATCTGCTACTTTTGGAATCATATTTCTGATAACTTTGCCCAATCTGTTTATTGTTTCAAGTGCAAGCTTTGTGTTTGGCCCCACATGTGGCATTCTCCATTATTTATAAGTAATATATTGATGTATCATTTTTAATGCAAAAAATCAGTGACACAAGTGAGTTCCTTTATATAGTTGAACCAAAAAAGGAGGAACCAAAATCCTGTATCATTTCCATATGCTTGTCTTCCTCCTACAGTTATAATCTAGGTTTCTCCTATTGTTGTTTAATGTATGAATAACAGCAGCATGTATTTGCAACCTGTGATCAGATTTTATTGTAGGAGTAAAGCAAGATCAAAATATATATCTAATGTTTAGACAACATGCTGGTAGTATCCCCATCAACAGACTGTCCTCAAGTAATAGTAACAAATTAGCATTTAAAGCTGTCCACAACAACATGAGCTAAAATCATACTTGATGCTCTGTGACCTGTGCAAAGAAAATAAAATGTAACATATTGCTTTCTAGTGCTCCTGGATGCAGTTGCTTTAGTGTCAGTTATGCCACTACAGCTTTTCAGAGGTGGAACCAGCATGACTCAAGAAAATAAAAAAAAAAAAAAGAGAAGTGAAAAAACCAAAGCGAATAAACCTCCACAGGCAAGAAGAGAATGTGTTGCAAGAGGAGCATGTTTTGCTTCGGCACTGAGTTTGAAGGGGCTGCCCTCTTTAGCACAATGGGAGCCAGCCTCCCTGCTGTGTTCTCTGAAGTGCCTCATTGCAGAGCAGTAATATTATATCTTAATAAGCATAACACTGTGAACTGAGGCATATTTTTAAGTCAGACAAATGGGAGGGAAACATATCAGAACGGAGCTGTGTTATTTTTAATGGAGCATGTGTTTGTCTTGTAAGTGTGTCAGAAGAGGAGGAACAAGTCTCGGGTTTCTTCTCACCATGTGTACTGTAGGATGGGCACTCCATCTGCCTCTCTAAGTGACAGCAGTGGTTTCTGATAGTACAAATGACACAGGACAGTCTGGACTACACTTGCACCTCACATTCTTTTCTACTATTTGTGTACATCACTGTTCATTTGAAGCTATACTTCAGATGAAGCTCTTTAAAAACCAGAAAGAATAAGATCGTTTTCATTAGAAAAACAAGATTATAATGAGAGTCTCTATCCCCTTCTAGATTTACATGAGTATATGGTACAGATGATGGGAGATGTGCTGTGCAGGAAGACATATTTCTTTTTACATTTAACTGGAAAATAGATCTTTCAGTGTGGAATTGATAGCTGCCATGTGTACCGTCCTGCAGCCAATGTCACTCACTTCATAATATCAAAACCAATATTAGAGTTCAAATGGTTGCAGTGAAATTTCAAATGACGTTTTCGATTTCAATTAACATTGATAATGGTTTTTTAATAAGTCTGGGGTCAAGATGTATCAAAACTATTTTCCACAGTGCACAGAAAATATATTCTTATTCTGTATCTGTGATATGACTGAATCTAGTCTTACATCCAGCAGCCAGCTCAGGCTGCTTGTCTATTATAGTCTCTTCCACCATTCCTGACAAATGAACAAATAACTGGATGCCCTGTGAAACATTTTAAATAGAACTGTCTCCTGGAAAGGCTGTTACTGACAGAGACAGGTTCAATCAAGATCAGGGGAACCTGCTCTGGAATAGGGAAGATCAATACTGGTCAGTGTTTTTTTTTTTATTTTTGGGTGGGTTGTTTTATTATTTATTTTATTTTTTTACTAAACAGAGGTAAGGATTATGATGAATAAAGT
The DNA here is from genome assembly GCA_013399075.1 of Chloroceryle aenea. Lineage (NCBI taxonomy): Eukaryota > Metazoa > Chordata > Aves > Coraciiformes > Cerylidae > Chloroceryle > Chloroceryle aenea. The sequence goes on from VWZY01009549.1 coordinate 70,980, forward strand.
AAAGCAGAAAACAAGCAATCTATGAACTGAAGTGCATCCTTCTTATTAAACCTTATTGTGCTCTTAAAGCAGTAGCAGAAGCTGTTGCTATGAACTCTATCATGCAAGAGGCTTTCAGAAAAGCATTTAAAGCTATATATTAGCTAGAAACCACTTTGTCCACAAATTCTGAAAGAGCTGAAAGTAGCTTTTGAAAAGGAACCAATATATTTCATGGCAGAGTAAATTAGCTGCTATTTTTTTACTTTTGAAGTGTTTGATCAAAATCCAGTGCTGAGCACGAGTGTCTTAAATTAATTCTATTTAGAGTGCTTCTCTCTTGGTAACAACACAGATCCTCTACCTGGATCCTATAGCATTAACTGCCCCCCTTTCTCTCTGTGTTCTTTGGCATGTGCATGAAAATGACACATTTCCAACACCAGCTAGAGGAGCTAAGGTCATGTTTGTACATTTAGAAATAATGCATGGGTTTGTGTGAGCCTGTCAGATCAAAACTATGATTGCTTCTATTTGTTCTATTTAAATAGTGTCATCTACTCTGACTTTGCTGAACAAAGAAAATACCAATTTAGAGGAAAGAATAGTCACCAACACCAAATCATTCCATTCATAAAAAATTATAAACCAAAATCCAACAGGTCTTGGGGAAGTAATGCCAATATTATAGCAACAATATTCTCTGCAGCCTTTGGGTAAGTCTAGGATTTCAGCCTACAATATAATCAATCCTCTACAATCCAGAAGCATTAAATTAATCATTAAAATGATGTTCTCGCCTTCCCAAACTTTCCACGTAACAAGCATCTTGGTAAGATGAAAGGCATTTGTTACTGAGAACAGCCTTAAGGAAAGCAAAAAGAGCAAATCTGGAAAAAATATTCATATTTTTCTGGAAATGGGTAGTATTCATAAAGCATTTAGTGAGTTCAAGGTCAGCTTGTTCTCCTTCTGTATACTATTCATAACAGGCATTTGACAACTCTGTCAATCTAGAAGCTGAACTGAGTATTGGGTCATCCAGTTTAAATCATTGTGGAATAAGCACAACAAAACCAAGAAAAACAAGAACAGCATAATGTGTTCCTATTTCTGACATTCCAATTAAAATTGATAAATAGTAATTTTGGTAGAAGGGGGCTACTTGAACAGATTTATGCATAAACAGCAACAGATTATGGTCCTTCACACCACAGTGGGTGTTGTCTTCTCATTGAAGTGAACCTTTGTAACCCTGACAATTCCATAGATTATTTTTTAAAATTATTTTTATTTTTTCAGCATACCATGGCTGAGAAATGACCCAATGACAATAAGACATTTAAATTTTATGGTTCCATTACTCTGGACTTGTCTTTTCATCCCCATAGAAGACCACCATGGAGTCTATTCCCAGTATTGATTGTTTCTCAATACACTCTTGTCATTTGGTAAAATGTATCCCTTAGTGACTCTTGTCTTACTGAAAACTGGGGAGATTACACTCATTGGATTGATATAATGAGGTTTTCATCTGACTTTCAAACCAGTGAAAACGGCAGCTACAGAAAAACATGTTTTGGAAATCCCAGGAATATTGAATCTTGTATCCATGCAAATTCTGAGGTTGGGTCCATTTAATTTCAGATTTTTTTTCTGTTGTAGTTACTGTCACTGTTAATCTTTAAGAAGTTCTTCTCTGTCCATGTATGTCCCAAACAATATGGATACACATAATATATACCCACCTTTTAGGAAAAAAAAAAACCCTCCTAAGTAAAAATAATCTTATAATGGTGTATGTTGGGAACAGATGGTCCTAAATAAGTAGCTCATACCTTTCCTCCACCAATTCTAAATTGCCCAGATATTTCTAACATAGTGAAAGTGCATCATATCACCAAATGCCTCCCCTGTTTCAACAAGATATAAAATGAAAACAACTATCAATTGTTTTGTGGGTGGTTTCACACTATAAATTGAGAGGAGTACCAAGTTCACAATATACTTTGTTCCTTTTTGGAAACCACTACCTGGTTTTGTTTTTAGAGTTGCCACAGGTTTTCAGCAGGATTCTTACTCTAAGAGCTGTGTATCTCTCATCAGCTAGCACCCACTGAATGACTACTGTAGATGTTAGTGTCAAATTTTTCTGCAGATGTCCAGCTCTACAGGGATTTAGCTGAAAGGGCTTGCTGGAGGAATGATGTTACTAACAGTTCCACTTCCCCCCTACCCTGCAGCTTTCAAATATCTGTTATTAATATTTTGACTATTCTTATTGTCTAAAATTTTAGATCTCTTTCTCAACTTTGTAAGGTATTTTAGAAGCGGCTTTCTGCCTACAGTAATAATGTATGTTTGCAGTCCATGAAGACAGCTGGCAAGCACAGTGTATCTTGCTCTATATTTGGAAACATCTGCTGTTTCATTTCCATGATACACAGTGACGTGCTATTCTAAGCGGAAGAACTAGTCTGGGACAGGAGACTGATTATATAGTATCATACTTAAGATGGGATTCCTCTAACTCTTAATCACCCTCTGCTGGTAATTCTCCACTGAGTTGCTTAACAATTCTCTGACTGTCAGACCATTTGCTGAGGAAATATCTCCCATCCCTAGTGGGACAGCCTTTTTGGGTATCAGCAATTGACTTTCCTCCTAATGATTTTGTAATTCTTGAAAGAGAAGGGCATAGACTATGTGACTGTGACCAGGAGGCAAAACAACTAAATTGACTTAGGAGGGGCTTTGGTTGGAGGAGTCTCTATATTCAAGGTGAGATGCTAAGGATCTAGGAGAACTGGTGTTTTACTGTATGTTCCATAAAGCAGTTGTACCAAAAACCTAGCAGTGTTATCAATCATATAAAAGCCTCGATGCATATTCGGAAGCACCCTTTAATGAATTAAGAAAATTTGTCAAATTCTGTTCATGATAGCTGCAGAGGAAATACAGGTTCTTAGTAGTCTGCCAAAGAAGTTGAGAAGAAAATATTTGTGTGAATAATTTTAGCAATTCTTTATGTATGAGTAAGGCAAATTACTATATTTGGTGCTAGGGATAGTTTTGACTCTTATCTTCAACTGACCAAAAGAAAGAGACATTTCATAGGTATTTCCATGGTGATAAACTGTTGATCACTACTACATCCATGACATTGATCTAGCTACCCCTATGGTCTGCCTGAACATCATTACATCTATGGACTTTTTTCCCAGTGAAAAGGCAGAAGTTAAACTTTGCATGGGTTCAGAATCAGACAATGTTTTTTGTTCTTTTCAATAATGATTATCAATGGAAAATTGAAATTAGAGCTAGAGGAGAGCTTGGAAGATTAGGAAACCTGATTGCACATTTATGTAGTGCCGTTAGTGGGGTACAGTTTGAGGTTTGGATATTTCTGAGTGTGTCTGTTGTCAATCATACTGCCAAGGGGACTGACAGAAATTATGGATAATGTTAAAAAATTGTTATTTTGAGAAGGGTTCACAAAAAATTGAATATAAAATTCCCTCATGAATTTATTACATAGGATCTTTACAATATATACATTACTTTTAGAGAAATGTAATTCTGTTGGACGGGAAGTCTTAGTTTTAAAAGGCTGGGGCATGAAGAGATGCTTATTTCTGCAGAGAAGACAGATTGTTGGTTGGTTGGTTTGGTTTTTTTTTTTTAACTTCCTCTTAAATGTAGACATTGGTGGAGACTTCACCAATATTAAGTAGTACTTTTTGATCTGTCAGATTCAATTTGATTTGTTAATTTTGGAATCTCTCTGATCAAAACTATTGAAATCAAACTATTTCATCAGTTGAGCTGAAAACAATGCAACATAGTTTAATACAGCAACAATATTTTGTCCTAAATGTTCTCTCAAGGCTGCCTATCAATAATTCAACTCTTATATAAAATATTCCTGCAGATAAGTATTGTACTTCAAGGACAAATGATCTATGCAGACATTTTCAAAGAATATCAGTCTCACTGTTTACACCAATGAAGAGTGAAGGTAACATGAGGGTTCTGTGTAATATGTGGGCTTGGAAGGAAAAATGACAAACATTTTGAACATCTGGATAGACTTCTAGCATGTAATGAATCTTAATAATTTTATTTCTTTTTTATAATGTTTTAAACAAACTTTCAACAGATAAAAATTGCCAAAAGAAACTTCAATGGCAAAATAAACCTAAGTAGGCAAAAATGTAACATAAGTCCAGTGTGTAATGGTGAAATGGTCTGTTCCAAGGCAAAGAACTCCAACACTGAGAGCTAGAGATTAAAAAAATTAAAAGGACTATTACTTAAAACTCATTTAGTATATATAAAAGAATAAATACCTTTGAAAAAAACCTTTGAATTTGCCTTGAGGTGAAATGCTAGGGTGATGGGAAAAGCTTTATTGTAAGATGACTCTGTAAAATCCCTGCATGAGGCAAGGATTTAAGAGGCACATTTGTTTTTGGAGTGATAAAAGTTATGTTCCAACTCTTGCACCATTGCCATCCCATACTTCAATAAAATATGAATTAAGCAACTAGAAATCATGTGATTGGCTTCAGATTTTGATGTTAAGTTAGACATTTTGCTTGTCTAGCCTTCCAGACCTTGTGGTTTTAGAAGGTCACTTCCTAATTTTCCACACAATCATGAAAATAAGTTTTTTTTTTTAAAATGAGCAGTGGATGATTTTACAGAGCCCTGTTACTCTAGAAGGTGATGCTTAAGTATGTCATGAGAAATACAGGTACTACAGTAACTAGTGGTAAGTGTATTGTTTGCTAACCCAGATTTTATATTCCACCCTGAAGAAGGTTAAAAACACCTGCCAAGGTCATTTTTGTTTCTTATAGAGATTAGCTGTGTAAGAATGAATTCTTCCCCAATGATCTTATTTATTTATTTCTAACAACCAGATCCCAGTTATCATGTGCTCTGGTGGTTAAATTTCAGCGACGTTGTAACCTCCTAGGAAAGGTATCAAAGTTGTGCTCTCATTCTGCAGAATTGTTTTGGTGGGGATCTGCCTCAGGACTTTACAAAGCTGTTTTCTGAGTATCATTACTACTTACAATATGTCATTTTATCCAGACTCACTTCTTTCTTCAGAGGTTACTGACACTATTGCTACTGCACAACTCTATATTAGTCTACATGGCTAATCAAGTTTACTGACCTTAGCAATTATGAATGAAGAATTTCATGTGGCAGGTGTTAAAAAGGAGTATCACCTGAAAGTTTCTGAAAAGGGAGAGCTATGGGACCATCTTACAAGTGAGAGAGGACACTCTGTATTCAAGGGCCTCATCAAACTTTCCCGAGTGACAAGATTTGTCTGGATCCAAGGAAAAATGTCTTGCTTACTCCCATTCAGATTACCCTGTGGCTCCCATGTGTCTTGCAGTCAGTATAGAGCTGTAACGTCTGAGCTATGTGTGGTTGCATTTCTGAAAATGATGCATATACTTATGACCACAAAATAGAGGTGATTTCCTCAGGGAACTATGCACTGTAATACTTGAGTGTACTCCAAGCAGACAATACACTTTTATGATTAGAACAGGTCCACAGCATCTATTGGGCTATCAACTTTCATTTGGTTATTAGTAAAGTCCTGGAAAAACCTGATATTGATGTGATGCTAGTGTGAACTATGAAAACAATATTAAACCAGATGCACCACTAGCCACAGAGTGCATAATACCAGCACAGGATTATTTCTCTAAAGGGGAATAATTACTGTATCAATGAAAATATGGGGGCCAAGTGTACCATTGTGTGAGGATTACCCCCCTCCTTCCCCTTCTTATTCCAAGTAGGAATGGTGTATTTTCAGATTTGTTGCTCCTTCCTTGTTTTGCTCTATCACTTTACTCTTTCCCTCTCTTACCCTTTCAGGGTGGCAGACAATATAACTTTGTAAGATATATTGGTGTGGGTATGATGCTGAGATGGGATTTTTGTTTCTGCATTCTTTTGGTAAGGGAAGCTGAACGAACTCATATAGATGGATGGGTGAAGTGAAGTAGAATATTACTGAATAATCTTCAACCTTGAATGAGGAAAATGAGATATAGGGTGCCTAATGTTTCATTGCCATCCATGAAGAGAGACATGAAAATATCCAAACCTCTTTCTGAGGAAGCAAGTTAAGGGGATCACACGCCAACCCATGGCTTGAGAGAGAAAGGTGGCCCTGGCAGCCGGTGGGACAACATGGATCCCATGCCTGTCTCCTTGTGTGGGCACTGGGGAGAGGCTGTGCCTTGTGTATGAAGGAGAAGCAAAGCATGTTTACTGAGTTCTCAGTGCAATTATTTCCTTTTATTTCTGTGCAGGAGGCAATACTGACTTATAAGTTTTGTGAAAAATGGGTAAAATACAAATTCATGCTTCTTAATTTCATGATTATGTTTCTAAAAGAAAGGATGCCTTTTTACTTTCATAATTAACAGGAAATACATGTTATACATTAAATGTGACACAAGAGATATGAATTATGCAGTAAACTCTGTGTGTGCTGAACAGCACAAAGCCCAAGACACATTCAGCAGAGTTTCTATGAAGATCTGTAATGAGTTTCAAGTACATCATTTCCTGATGGAGGGTAAGAAAACATCCATCAATGCTAATTTTTCCCACAGTTTTTAGCTTTTTATGAATACTTTACAGCTTACAAAAAAAGATTAATTTCTAAAGTGCAGCTTGAAGAAACTCTCTTGATAAATAGAGATTATTCCTAACCAAAACTAATGAGGTCTGAACCTTAAACATGGGGATGGTTCAGTGTTGACAGCCTCAGACTCTAATTTCTTCCAAAAGGTTAATTGATTCCTCAAATCTGAACATGGATATTTTCTAAACCTAAACCAAGGATATCATTGTGCCTTCAAAAGGTAGAATTTAGGTGTTAAACTCATTCCTGATTCTGTAGTAATGTTGCATGGGACTAAGCATTAAAAGGCCTGAGAAAGCAAAATCAAATGAGGTTGGTACATCTCTATACCAAGCTTAAGGGTTCTGTGAAGTAATGCTGACTTTATAGTGGAGCACATGATTGCACACACTGGTTTATTCTTATAAGCTTCTGTTAAACTGTTGCAACAAAGACATCCTGACAGTTTAGGAGTGAGAAAGTGGATTTTAGATACTGGCAAGGAGGTGGTGGCAACCCTTCTAATTAGGCAGTTGTCCATTTTATATTGAGATCTATTTGCTTGATTCCAGACTTAAAAGAACTCAAACCTAATACCTGCAAATATATTTCCAGTAGTGTGTGTTGCTCATTTAGTGAGGATACATTAAATTTATTCCCTGTTTATATCATAGCCTATATTAAAAATTATTAAGGTTGGCAAAAATAAGTTGTTGAGCTCTGGTACCAATACAAAACTTTTGTGATACAATAGGGAATAGGAATATAACACTGAATATTATAGACTTATCTTTGATGCAAACAAAATTTCTATAGTCTGTTACTACACTCATTTCCCTGTTCAGTAGTTAGCATGTCAAGTGTTTATACTAGATCTTAAATTGTGCTAGAAAGCTCAGGAGTATATCAACATTTGTAGCATAAAACTGTCTTCTCTTTGATCATTCAAGCTTTCCATCACTCTAGGTGGTCCTAACTAATAAGGAGTCTATGATCCTCTTCACTACTTGATTCCAGTAGCCATGTAACAAACCACTTGCAATTAGTGCTTGCCATTATTGTTTTAGTCAAATACCAGCGCTTGTCTATAGATTTATGAACCTGTCCGTGAATATGTTCCTTTTAATTACATATTTATAAATCATATCACTTTATGTATTGGAACCAAAATTTCTCTTTTAAGGTCATTCTACATCTCTTTCTTTGGGACTTTTTTCCCCTCAAGCAAAAACCTGTGCAAGTGTTGAAATTTATGTAATATATGTTACCAAGCAGGAGCATTGCTCTGAAGTTCCATGCAAATAGGTACTATGAAAAACAGAAATGTGATCTTCTCCAGATTTCTGTATGAAATTCTTTGTTTTACAAGATCTTTGGTTTACAAGTCTGAAAAGCCCATGCAATGCACATACAGTCAGCAGTCAATCCCGTCTGTGCTTTACCAGCCCTTATCTGCCCTGTTTCAGATACCACTAACAGCCCTACTCACTCTGTTGTACTAGAAACCTTAGGCCACCTCTTGCTTTGATTATAGGTTGATTTGATGACCTCATAATCTAGGAAAATGTATATTTGTGACAGTATCACACTGAGGTATGTAAATTCAAGAAAGCCCTTTGGATGCATAAATAATTCCTGTATTAGGGGTTTATGATATAAATCTCTTCTCCCCAGACCTTGTGTAGGCAGCAATTTATGTCATGATCTTCCCACTACATATGTATTTGCAGCTCATAGGTACAGGATAGTCACTGGTTCCTGTTGTAGTGTCTACAGCACCTAAGGGTGATCTTAACCTTACTCACAGCCCAGTTGCTTGCTTGGGATACTTGATTAGGCTGGATTATTTGATAGTAGGTCTTTCTGGTGCTCTGAATGTCTTATGCAGAGTGCCAACAATCAGAAACACTGAGAACTAATTTTCAGCACTAATCAACTGGAAAAAAAAACAACAAAAAACAAACATAAATAAATAACCTTTATGGTTTCATTGCCATACAGATCCTTAGTTTCACATACTCCCTAGACTTTGGGTTAAAACACCCTGGTAGTTATATGCTAGTGGAACATATGAATTTGAGACTTTGATTTTCTTCCATTTTAATATATAGATGTAGATTTTAAATATTTGTAAAAGAAAAAAACTTAGAGGAGCTATCTGCCCTGAAAGTTGACTGACACAATAGATTTGCTCTCAGTTGCCTGGGATCATGTAAAACCAATAAATTAAAAAACAGATAGACAGTGAGAGCTATAATTTACACTACAGAGGTGATAAAGCCTTTTGTGTTCATATTTATAAAGAAAGCATTAAACTACAGTGATTTTTGATTTTTTTCTTCCCACCAGGGAGAAATGTGAAACTCAATTTCACCCCCGATTGGTAAGGTGCTAATTTGTCTGACAAGTTGTTGGAATCTCAGCATGTTTGAGGTATCCTTGATGTATCAACACCTTCATGCTGAATGAAGGATGCCTTTAATGTGTAAATGTTTAGTACATATCCTATATCTCATTAGCCAGGAACAATACAAACCACACACAGGCAAGAAGGGTCAGAAGCAAGCTCCATTCAAAGAGAAAAATCTTTTATGTTCTAATTAAATGAGCAAACATTTGGAATACATGTAATCTGCAAAGAGTTTATAAAAAAATAGGCTTGAAATTCACAGTTTAACTCGTGTCCTAAAGGCCTAATGAGTCTAATATCAAATGATGTATCCCGAATCAGAGTGCCACATTGTACTGCTGATGTCTTAAAGTTCTTCTTGCAGCATGCAATATCACAAAACATTAATAGTAGAAGAAAAGCGGTTGTTAATAAAACCACAAAGATGTACTTTTCCAAACTACTACTCTTGTTAGTCCAAACCTTGGTAAACTATATGTAACTTTAGAAGTTTAGTTTCATTGACTCATTTGTCAAAATGAAAACATTTCTAGGGAAAATAAAACCATTTTATAGGGTAACACCATCTCTATTTGAATCAAAGGTATGATCTCCAGTTTTCTTTCATTCTGTAAGTATATCAACATCAAAAAGAAGCCAGCGAAATCAGATAATTTAAAGAAAAGCTGTTAGAAATGTACACAACTGTATTTAGCTGTGGCTTGTGTGGAGAGCAGAGGGGTTCTGGTGAGGTGGAGAGAGGTAGGTATCTTCTAATGGGATTTTCTGTTTGTGAGTTGAGAAAAGTGACGGCTGTGAATGAGGAATGTGGAGGATGTCACACAGTCTCAACTGCTTATCACTGCCATTTTCCTCATTTTGGCTGGGATTATGCTGCTTCTCTTCGAAAAAAAAAAATGTTCAGGCTGAGTCAAGCATCAGGTTTGAATACAACAGGCCTAAAAACTAGAATTTTTCCTTATTTGCATTTCTGGTTGTTAACTTTAATCTCCTTCAAGCTGTAGTACATCAGGTATTTGATGCTGTGATTTTGATAAATACAACACAGTAAGTGGAACAAAGGGCAAAACCCCCCTGTAATTTAAACATAGCAAAAAATAGCTAGATTTTGCTGGCACACTTTATTACAAAAACCAGGAGGCACAGTTGATTAGCACAGGCTGCTGAGCAAGGCCAGAGCCTCAGTGGACCCCAAGTCCTTGTTGTGGAGAGGGACAGGGAGAAACTGGTCTCTTGCAGTTGATGGTCTCAAGAGGGTACAGTGTGCCATATTGCTGTGTTACTGCCCAAGGGTATTAAGAACGTGACTGTGGATGTGTTTATATAGTAAAAAGTACTTACCACAAAGCTATATTTTATATAATATATTCTTCTTGTCTTCAGTTCTAAATAGGCTATATAGACCCATTTACTGACACTATTATACTGAGCAATAAAGAGCGTGAGTTCATTTGAGTAGGTATGTCTGGGAAACAGTCTTATTTGGTTTGCACAGATTACATTAAATATAGTTATGAAAGGAGACATAGAAAACCAAAATCTTGAAAACTAGAGATCTCCTCAAAGTTGTCTTAAATGTTTTCAGCTTGAAGTATTAAATTGCTTTTTAATTTCCCTTTTGACAACATTGATCACCAATATCTCAAGGGAGGAAACATATTTTCAATACTGTGACTGATGTTGGAAAAATGGGTCTTGTTTGTAGAGCTGGTGAGATGCAAAAAAGTTATCTGCATCTATTTACTTGTTATGCAACTTTTGAAACCTAGTATTTAAATAAATCCCCATGATAAGTTTATGAAATTTTGTGAAATCCTTCTTTCAGCTAACATATTATTTTTCCATCTTTGTTTTAAATGTTTAGAACAACTTCCTCTGTGCTGCACCAGAGCCAGAGTGTAGTGGTGGGCACAGAGGGGCATTTAGGTATGGGAGATTCAAATGGAGTCTGTCAGAATTGGTCTCAACCTGCCTCCAGAGCACTTTGGTCTAGCTGTTCCCGTTGACCTTCCCATCACCACTGCCCTTCAGCAGTCAAACAGTGCAGGGAAGCTGTTCAGCAACCCTCAGCCCTCATCTGGACACTGACATCTGCTCTCAGTTTTCCCTTTCTGGAGCAGCCTTAACAGGGCTGGTGGGCTTGTTACCAGCCCTGTTACTCATTCCACCCTGGCTCTGGTTTAGGTGGTGCCTCTTGCATAAGGTCTGCATGGGCACATGGGGAGGAACATGGAGCTTCTGCTCTGTTTGGAGCCCCTGGAGAGGGACATTTGCCTCACCCAGCCCTTGCGGTGGTCCTTTCCAGCACCCCCTTTTCTGCAGGCCATGTGGACACAGCGGTGTACTGCAAACTTCTGGCTAGTTGTTATTGGATGCTGCACAGAATAGATCAGAGAACCTCTCTTCATTACTATTTGTGCACATTACATGAAATCAGCCTAATACCGTTTATCAGTTCAGTTGCAATAGTGCCCCCATCCTGTGTATGGGTTCATTCCATATTTCTGGTTTTCTTTTCCAGAGGTTGATCCTTTTGAACTGCTGAAACCTGATGACTTGCAATCAATAGTCTGTAAAACAATAAAGTCAGCAGTGTGAAGATTCAGATTTTCTGTCTCTAAACGCAGACTGCTGTGCTGGGCCACTGAGGTGAGCATGACCTAAGCTGATTGCCTGATAGAAGTACAGAGTCAGAGAAAAGGGATTAAAACCACCTGGAAATGTGTTGTGCTCTTAATACAGTACCTATCCATTTCACATAGATGGCCGGGGAAAACACGTCTGCTTGCAGTAGATGGGACTGACAAATGTCACTTTTTTGTTAACTGTTACATCACTGACAGACCCTGTGACTGGGATTCTAAGCCTTATATGCTTAGGATGCAACCTCAACCTCATTTTAACCTTCAAAATGATTAAGAACATTTATAATCCCAGCTCTTCCAAAGGAGGAGAAACAGGAGTCTATGGATTTTTTGTTTTGCTTTGGGATTTTAGTGTGTGTGATTTTTTTTCAGTGACAATAAGATCATATTTATTTGTTCTGTGCAAATAGAAATTTGCAAGATTTGCATGAATGGCAGAAGTATTATAGGGTGACATACTTTGGTATGAAATTCAAGTTTGGATTCTGTTCCTAAGAGGAGCTAAATCCAGGCTTCTCATCTGGATCTCGAAATAAAGATGGCATAGCAGCTCTGTACAATTTGGGTGACTTCTGTGCAGATGGACAGAGTATGTGGGATGTACATAAATGGGCATCACACCCTACAGTCTAACCTGCCCACCTCTGAGTGCATCAGTGCTGGCTAATGTACCCATTTCAGTTTGGCTCCCTGAATACAACAGGACCTCACAGTGGCTCAATTGCATCCAAGCATATGTTGCACTCATAAAAGAATACAAATGTGAGAATCAGTCAGTTGGTGAAATGATGCAAAGGGAGAGATTTTCCTCCAAGTAAGTCTGACAAACTGGCATAAGTACGATCCCAAGGATTGCTGAGGTATTCAGAAATGATAGAGACAGTTATATTCATATAAATGAGTGTCTGATATTCTGTGAGAATATCTCTGCACATGTAAAAAAAAGAAGATAAATTTATCCAATATGTGATTGAGGCTGGGATAACAGAGTAGCATCGAGTGCCTGGGGTCAGCAGGTGAGTGGCAGAGCTACGTGGGGATGGTTATATGGGGCTGGCTCACAGCACTCTTTCAGCCCATGCGTTAGAAGGCAGGGTGAGCTACTCATAGTCAAGAACTTGCGCAGAGCGCTTATCCCTTAGAAATAAGAAAAGAGAGTGAGTGCTTTTTGACTGAAAGATTGAAGAGGCTTTTGTGGTTTGAGGCTATTGTCTCATGAAGAGTTTGTTTAAGAAATTTTTATGAAAGTGTTTACAGGAGTGTTGTAGCAAGTATTTCAAGTTCACAGGATAAATCCCAAGTGAAGAGGTCACAGCAGCTGGGTGACCTGTTTCTGTATCTGGCTGGCAAATGAAATGGCTGGCTGGCTCTGGATTAGGTGGCTGTGTGAATAAGCATGATCATGAAATCGCTGTAGGCTTTACTTAAGTTCAGTGTGTTGGTCTCAAATTCATGTTCCTACTAAGACAGCTTACTAAGTACTGCTAGAAATTTCCCCTATTATTGTTGGGAGCTCAAATCAGAAAAGCTGCAAGAAGTAGCCAGTCCGAACAAGGTTCAATTTCTGCCCAATATGAAATCAGCTGCTATAAATTTGGAGAAAACCTGCTGTAATGAGGTTTTCCTGTTGATGGTGACTGAAACAGATCATAGGAAGAATCACAGCAAATAAGCAAAGAGAGAAAGAAAAAGCTAGGAAGATAGAACTGGTATGAGAACATATTTTTTCATGGACATTTTGACTTTGTTGCTGTATTCTATTTACTTTATGTCATGCAGTTTCATGTCATACAGTTCCATGCCACAAGCAATAACCTTAACAGGAATAAAATTCTGTCTTTGACCTAATGCAATAGGGATGAGTATTTACATATTTAATTACAATTTAGGTACCCATACTGAAGTTATAGAAACTTCAATATACTTACAGGTTTTGTGATTGTTCTCTTTAAACACAGAATTTCAAATCCACAAATGAAATTCTGGGTTTTGTTAGGGTAATGATCGTAGACCATTTCCCTACTCCTAATAGACAGAAGTAAATATTCATTTCAGATCTGAATCCAGCACTCAGATGGCTACAGATTTCTTGCTGCAGGTATTGAAAAGATTTGCAGGAGTACATGTGCAGAATAGTGAAATCAGACCTGGATCCTTGGAACTGCTTATTTGCCATAAGTTTATGCAAAGCAGAGCACTGCTGTTTTCCTCTGGCTCATTTTTAGTTTTGGGACTTTAGTAGACAATGCTAAATGCAAACCCCTCAACGCTGACCCCTCCTACTTTCCCATCTGCAGCTGCACATTCTAAATGCTGTTTAAGCAGATCACAGAGCACAGTGTGATCTTCAAATATGCATACGATAGATGAGCCACACTAACTATTCAGGTTTGTAATTCTTATTAAAAATAGTTCATGAAAAAGCCATTAAAAAAAAAAAAAGAAAATATAAAGATGTAGGAAAAGAGAAATTAGCATCTTTGCTTCTGTGAAGCATTTTGCCCCAAATACTCAAACATCAATGCCTAAACAAAGCCACAAATGTTGCTGTCCCTATCTCTTACTAAGGGATTTTTTGCCTGCATAATGTTGGGATCAGCTGTAGTTAAGGCAAAAATTATACTTGTCCCAGGTCCATATTCCACTCCCGAGCTGCTGAGAGGATCTGGCAAAGCCTCTCCTTGTTTCTGAGCACCTTGTATTGAAGCATTGATGGCACAAGTTCAGGTAGACAAATGTTTGCAATGCTGAAAATGCTGCTGCTGAGAGTTGGATGGGCTTTCTAGGTGCTCCAGCTGCTTCCCCTGACAGGTTCCTGGCAGCCTCTTGGGGTGCATTGGGGTATCTGTATGGTATTGGGCCCATTGTACAGCCAGGACTCTGAGCTACACTGCAGAAGCCATGAGTCTGTTCCTGGGTATGCCTCCTCAGCTCCTTGCTCATCACAGATAGCGGGCACTGGGTTACAAAATTGTTCTTTCATCTCTAGACAACTTTTCCTTTCCTGCCATATAAGGTCATGTTTATATTTAACGTATACATTCACAAGCTGTCAGCCTTAAGCACTGTTAATCTCTTTCCTAGATTAAGAAAACATATTCATGGTTAACTAAAGCTTCAGATGATTTAGAGAACTGCAATTCATTGACTCAGCACTGCAGTCAAGAATATACCCCCTGGGCGTGCGTTTATTTTTCCACAAAAGTTCTTAGGGTGCAGAGGGTAATTTTCAATGCTTCTATCTATCTAAAGGCATTTGAAGGCCAAGCCCAAGTCATCTGTGGAACTGCTTTGTACTCTGAAATCAAGTTCTTCTAAAACTGGTATTCCCTGATAAGGAAATAATATACTCAATGTGTAGTAAGTGCCTATTTTTCTAGAGCCTGACCTTGGGAGCAAGCAGGATGACCTTTGCATACCTTGCACCCCTGGATAGCGGGTCTTGCACACACCCTGTTTACCAAAGAAACCATTGTCAACAACAAAAAAAAGGACCCAAGTTTCCTCTCCACATAAAATAAAGCATCCTGGCAACTCAGGCAAGAGACAAATTGATGTTGAACAAATCCTAATGATTTTAATTCAGTTCAAACTGAAACTTCATGTGTGTTGACAGTTCTCAGAGTACAGGATTTTGTTTCACTTTTTCTGAGGTATAACCTGAGCAGAACTTTTAGGAGGTTAACCACAACTTGACAACTGGGCACTGATGTAAGGTTTATAATAGGTCCTTCAGGATCTGAAATGAAATAGGGGACAGCTAAAAGCTTCTGCCACTCAGAGCTCCTCATGATGTGTTTGGATAGACTTTAAAATATCTAAGATTTCAGAAGATTTTTAAAAATGTTGTGAATGGCTTTTGAAGTCCAAAGGGGAGCTGGGCAACACTGAGCTTGTGAGCAGCATGCAGCCCCCCTGTTCTGTGCTGGTGCCCCCCAACACAGAGGAACCACTCTGGTTTCTCAGGGACAACATTTGGTTGTTAAATTCATTTCTCACAGGGCCTTTCCCGCTTTTCCAGTTTACTTCAAAATGACAGGCACAGCCAAAATCCCATTCAATTAAATGAAAGTGAAAAAGGGAGTTAAACTCCTAGCAAACAAATAAAAACAGTTTGACACTTTTACTTCAAAAGCCCATCAGTATCTTACCAGCAAGGACTGAATTCATTAATGCTGCCTTATTCGTGCTGCTACCTTTAAGAGTTCCTCGGTACTGCAGTTCACAAATGTTTTAAAGAACCAACTGTTCTACTGCTTTGAAATAGCTCTACCCAGGAGTGAACCTTTGCATTCAATTTCAAAACAGTCAGTTCTTCCATGTGAAATTTATGCAAGTTTATGCAAGTTCCTCTGTCTTCAAAGACAAATGAAAAATTACAGAATTCCTTATTCTGTACCACTTTACTCTTATATTCACTCTCTCCTTCCATGTTTCCTTTTCTTGGACTCCAGCAGGCACGCACTTGAGCATGCTCATGAACAGGCTCAAATAATGAAGACCAGTACCTTGTAACTCCCCTATATATTGCTCTCAAATAATCTTTTGTTTCTCACTATCTTCTCTTCATTTTCCTTTTCTCTTTCCTTCGTATGTGTCTGTCTTCACTGTTAGCATTTTAGAAGGCTGTTAATTGCCCAGATGTTAACCACAATGCTGAACTGCTTTCATTTCCAGTGTGCCCTGACACTGAGCACTACTTGTGGTGCTCGAGCCAAAGGCAGAAGCCCATGACCTTTATGAAGTTACTCTTAAGTAATTCTGGCCCAGTTTTGATCCAAAATTACGTTGTTATTATAGTTTGTTCTGTGTATAGGAAGAGGCCTAATTTAGAAAAACATTAAGAATGTGTTGAATGTGGGAGATGGAGTAGAACACACAAATCTGTTCTGAAATGTGGGAGTCCCACCAGAGCAGACTATTGCAGAAACACAAAATCAGATGAACTCAACTACCTCAGATTCTGTGACAGCTGTTTAAGTCAGTTTTCGTGACTTTGCACAGAAATGTTGCATAGCTACTTAGGTTAGTAATGTGAACAGGCAGGGAGCAAGAAACATTAATGCAATTTTCCTTGATAGAACATTTCATACACTAACACAGTGGCAAACACATCCATTTCATTAGAAGATTCCTGGCCCAAGCATTTCTGTAGCTTCCAATTACTTNCGGGGCTGGACCCGCAGGAGAGAGGGCTGCGGACCACGGGTAGTGTGTCTGTTTATACACGAAGGAGGAAAGATAGGTCAGAATCTGGCATAAGTAATACACAAGTAATCCCGGCTGGCTTTTAAGAGTGACTTTTTACTGGAAAACCCCGCTGCCGCGTGTTGCCTCTTTTCTGTTCTGTCAGCTGGTTTTCCCTTTAAGATCTCCATTTGATGTAAAACTCCATTTGCTTTCCCGAAGTCCTCTCTTTGGAGTATTTTGATTAACTGCATAGTTAGAGAAGCAGAATCGAGTCGTAAGGTACAAAAAACCCCTCCAAAACTGTTGATCATGTTCATTTTAACTGTATTTTCTGTAGTCACACTGATTATCTTATTATGAGGCCATGGTACTCTGATGTCATACAGCAAGAAAAAAAATAACGCATTATTTTTACATCTCTTTTATTATTCACTTGTCTTGTATGAACTTGATAAAGATNCCTTGTAACTCCCCTATATATTGCTCTCAAATAATCTTTTGTTTCTTACTATCTTCTCTTCATTTTCCTTTTCTCTTTCCTTCGTATGTGTCTGTCTTCACTGTTAGCATTTTAGAAGGCTGTTAATTGCCCAGATGTTAACCACAATGCTGAACTGCTTTCATTTCCAGTGTGCCCTGACACTGAGCACTACTTGTGGTGCTCGAGCCAAAGGCAGAAGCCCATGACCTTTATGAAGTTACTCTTAAGTAATTCTGGCCCAGTTTTGATCCAAAATTACATTGTTATTATAGTTTGTTCTGTGTATAGGAAGAGGCCTAATTTAGAAAAACATTAAGAATGTGTTGAATGTGGGAGATGGAGTAGAACACACAAATCTGTTCTGAAATGTGGGAGTCCCACCAGAGCAGACTATTGCAGAAACACAAAATCAGATGAACTCAACTACCTCAGATTCTGTGACAGCTGTTTAAGTCAGTTTTCGTGACTTTGCACAGAAATGTTGCATAGCTACTTAGGTTAGTAATGTGAACAGGCAGGGAGCAAGAAACATTAATGCAATTTTCCTTGATAGAACATTTCATACACTAACACAGTGGCAAACACATCCATTTCATTAGAAGATTCCTGGCCCAAGCATTTCTGTAGCTTCCAATTACTTTGTTTCACAGCTGTGGTCTTCAAGCAGCAAGCTTCAAGAGCATTGAATAAATACTTTCTCAGGATTAAAATAAAGAATAGAGGTAAATTAAATGTGTAAAATCTAATTGTGGATGAAGATGTCATCACAGTCTGATGCTGTGGGTTTCACAGGCTCACACTTCTGAATATGGTGGTATGAAGGACCTTTTCACAAGTAGCCATACACACAGGTGGCAAAGGCTCAAATGATATGATTTTGGGAATTTTTCCGGATGATTGTGTGATAGCAGGTAATATTTCAAGTGACGATAATAAGCAAATAGTAAACTCTGTGGGAATGGTTTTCCTTTGCTAGCGCACCGAAGGACCCAAAGAACAGCCTGTAGCTCTCTGTAGTCTCTGAAATTCGAGCAATAAGACTTCAGAGCAGCGGGGAAAAGGGGCAATTCATTTTTTTTATTGTACCAAACCTAGGTAACAAACCACAATTCCTTC
>VWZY01009549.1:94256-111592 GCA_013399075.1 Chloroceryle aenea
CCAGGTTCTCCGCTTTGGTCCCAACAACCCCAGACAACATACAGGCTTGGGGAGGTGTGTCTGGAAAGCTGCCCAGCAGAAATGGACCTGGGGATGCTGGTGGATGTCTGGCTGAACATGAGTCAGAAGGGTGCTCAGGTGGCCAAGAAGGCCACTAGCATCCTGGTCTGTATCAAAACCAGTGTGTCCAGCAGAAGCAGAGAACTGATCATGCCCCTGTACTCAGCACCGGTGATGCTGCAGCTTGAGTACTGTGTTCAGTATTGTGTGCAAGACACTGAGATGTTGGAGTGCATTCACAGAAGTGCAAGGAAGATGGTAAAGGGTCTGAAGAAGATGCCTTATAAGGAGGGCCTGAGGGACCTGGTGTTGTTTGGTCTGGAGGAGACCTTATACCTCTCTACAACTACCTGAAAGGATGTTGTAGTCAGGTGGGTGTTGGTCTCTTCTCCCAGGTGACTACTGATAGCAGAAGAGGAAATGGGCTTAAGCTGCATCAGGGGAGGTTTAGGGTGGATATTAGGAAAATTTTTTTTTTAGTCAGAGAGTGGTGAGTCATTGGAAGAGTCTACCCAGGGAGGTGGTGGAATCAACATCTCTGTATTAAAAAAATGTTTAGATGTAGCACTTTAGGATATGGTTTAGTGTTCCTGATAATAATCCCACCTCAATATGAGGAAAAACTTCTTTACTGTGAGGGTGATGGAGCACTGGAACAGGTTGCCCAGGGAGGTTGCGGAGTTGCCTTCTCTGGAAACTTTCAAGACCTGCCTGGATCTGTTCCTGTGTGGCCTGCCCTAGGTGATCCTGCACTGGCAGGGGAGTTGCACTCAATGCTCTCCAGAGGTCCCTTCCAACCCCTACCATTCTGTGATTCTATGAATTCTATGATTCTCTTGAGATTCAGGTAGCAGCAACACAAAGTGCTCCTGTGGTCTCCTGTGTTTTTCTGATGTACCAAAAGTTAATACGAGTTTTGCAAGGAATTACTGGTGGGACTAGGGCTGAATGACTGTTTTCAGTTGTATCTGTCTTCTGTTAATTAGGTGGGAGGTTCATGTTTAGAAACCTGAGCTAAGCTGTATGAGAAGTGTGGTGTGTTAGTGCTGGGCCAGAGTGCAAGGGGTGTCCATGCTTGCCTCACTGCTGTAATGCTATACCTTGACATTACTGAAGGTCTGTGGTCATAATTTTCTCTTGGAAAATGGGAATAAGTGGTGGTATTCCCTCAACAGAGCAGTACTAGAAAGGACTAGTAGCTCAGGTGAATTGTATATGTGAAATGTGAAAACTGCTCAGAAAGCTCCACTAGTGAATAGGGTTTTGGACCTGAGTTTATCTAGCACCACTAACTGAATTCCACTGTAATAACTGCAGTGGCTCTATTTTCTAGTCCTTTAACTTTGCAAGTCTGTGGAAAGGAAGTTTCTTCTAAACTATGCATCAAGCCTGGCAGGACTTTCATCAGGAAAGGAACTGACCCATCAGGATTTCTGCCAATTTGGGCTGAAATTATAGGTGGAAGAAGCTGTGTGATTTTTTGCTGTCTTCAAATCAGAAATGCCCTGTCACCTAAATTTGCACTTGCACTTGATTTTAATTCAACTCTTAGCTTCACATACTGCAATTTTGACTTTTCCTAATGAAAAGATACAAGTAAAGAAACACAGAAACAGGAAAAAAAGTGACGGAGCCCTACAGGGTAACTCATGGTGTTCATTCTTGCTCAGCTGTAGTGATGGCAGACTAAGGATAAATTATTCAGTGAGAAAATGTCTTGTTTTCTCTGTGACTCCACCCCTTTGGGGAATCCTGCCCTCTCCCCACCCCTTGCACTTGTCTGCATGTCTTAATGGCAGTATTCATGCAGCTGGTACTTTATCTGTCTGAGAGGCAAGATTTATAAAGAGCCATCCCTTTAGTTTTTCAGAAAATTTGAGAGCCAGTATGTATGTGATTTATGTCCCAAACTCCAACTTAAATAAAATCACAAATTTCTTAAGGGTTGGGCTCAACAGAAATTTGCAAAGGAATAATTTCAACTATAAATTAGTTCTTAGGTCCTCACTTTACACCTAGTTACAGAAGTTTGTCTTCAAAATAAATACAATGCCTATTGTAACATAAGCATACAGTCATCTGGCTACAGCTGAGTAGCTTGATGTTCTGCTCTGAAGTACAGATG
Source organism: Chloroceryle aenea (assembly GCA_013399075.1). NCBI lineage: Eukaryota > Metazoa > Chordata > Aves > Coraciiformes > Cerylidae > Chloroceryle > Chloroceryle aenea. Next base: position 96,442 of record VWZY01009549.1, read on the forward strand.
GAGCTGATCCAGTTACTAAAACCTACTTGTTTCAGTTGGTGTCTCATGTCATAAACACGAATTGTTAATTTCATATTACTCATAACAAGCGCACTGTGAATGTTTGCAACGTTTATAGGATATCAGTTACAAATGTGATTATACCAGCCATTCCTCAGGACTGACACCAGTTTCAAATTAGAAGCTGACAGGCCTCACCTGCTCCTGAGTTCACTGATAGGTCACCTTCTTGTCATTTTGGCTGTCCCCCCATTAAAATGACATCTGTGTTCATAAAGGGGCAGCGAGGGACTTGAAGTTGTTAGAATTGTTGAAGAATAAGAATAAGGTGTCATCTTCCCCGCTAATGTAGTGCTCAACTTTGGCCTTTCAGATGGCTTGATGCTTGTAGCACCTGACAATGTTTCCAGATACAAGAATAGCTGGATCGGAGGGTCAGCAGTTGTTCCTCTTCTACCCATGGACGCTAGGCATTCAGCGCAGCCGCCTCCACAGGGTAAAGACAATCCCAGAGACTTGAGCAAAGAGCTTGGAAAATGCCTTTACTTTTCTACATATAGGAACATGACATTAGAATAAATAAATATCCATTTCAGAGGCCAATGTTACATATCCATATTTTTAAACAAACAATGTGTGACAGGGAAAAGGTAAATATTGTTCAATGAACCACTGTAGAAAAAAATATTTAAACTTTTTCAATGTGTTGGACATTTTTATTGATTTGTTTACACACCATTTATGTAGATGCAAACCACAATTTCAGATGGAAATGTCCTGACTCTTGAGAACCTGTTTCTTCACAGTAAAGATTCTTCATATTCAGTCAATTAATCTAATGGAGTTGATGTAGGTCAGTCCAATTCCTAGATCCTAACACTTCTCAAAATTAGGAAAATTTGTATACATCTTCAAATACAGACTTTGGCATTAGTTTTTTTTTTTTCCTGTCATTAAGCAAATGTATATGTCAGATCCAAACAATGTCAGACTTTGCAGGTTAAAAATTTGGGCTTATTAGATTTCAAGTTTATGAAATAATCAGCTAATACACATGTGCTACCTATGGAACAGTTGTACAGCTTCTTTCTTAAGGCTTGGGTTTTACAGAAAAAAATAAGTAACTGTGTGTATATAATCCCATTGAAATTGCCTGGCCCTTTACTGCTGCATGTAGAGAGGAAGGTCTCTGAGTCATGGGATGTTACAAGCTCATGTACAGGAGGCCAAAGGAAAAAGAGTACAGATGTATTCGTGAGAGGGCAGGCAAGGATAAACTAGATGTTGAATTACACTTTGCCAAATGAAGGGCTCAGAGCAGCCAAGGAAAACCTTTTTGTTTTCCCCCTCACTAAATTAGACCTTTATTTTTGTCTTAGGCACTGTGGCTAGCGGAGCTGTAAGGACATTCAGTTATCATAGCTGCCATTTTTCTCTGAAATCTGTCCTTGATTTTATTTTCTGCTCCAGGAAATATTATAGTATTGTTATTTTATCTATATTAAATAAACCTGAGGCCGGATTCCTCATGGTGTAAACAAGCATGACTTTAGGAAAGCTATGCTGATTCATGCCATCCGAGTGTCTGATTCTTAATATAAAAGGGACATGTTACAAGAGAATAAACAGAAGCAAACATTTGTTATAGAAACTCATGTCATCAACATAGACTCCCCCGCACTGCGTTTGTCAGGAAAAAAAAAATAGGTAAGGGAGATTTACAGAAGCAAATTTTTTTTTTAATGATTTGGATATTGATCATTTTTAATCTTTGCCTCAGAACAACCGGGAGATCTATTATAGCTTGAGCCAGCCATGAAAAGCAGGTCTGTTCTTTAACCTGCCCCAATTCACTTGGACATATTTTATATCTCCAGGGATTCAGCCACGAAGTCCATTAGAGCATCAGATGCAGTGAGGTCAAATCAATTGTCCATACTGCAGACAAGGTAACCATCATTTACTGTAATTCTCCCCCGTCATGGTAGAGGAGAGGAAAGGTTAAAAGCTGTATTACCATGAGGCTGTCTCATCTATCTTTCAGTATATTGGTAATACCTAAACATTGCTTAAAGAACTGGATGTACAATCTTAAATCTACATTAAACTGTTTATGTTTAATCAACAAATTTACTAATGATTTTCTTCTTTGGAAAAAATACCATTTTTAAAAAAAAAAGCAAAAACCTTTAAACATATTGCCACTTCCAACACAACACATCCAGACTTAAACTGAATATTTATCCTTCCCTATACATAGATATATTTACCTATGAAGTAATTTGCTGTCATCTCTTTAAGCTGGAGATGCTACGACAGTCCGAAAACAAAAGCGGACGTAAATTCAGGATGTATATTTTGCACTGTAAATCAAGTCCTTATGTGTTTGCACTCTAGGATGGGCAATAATAATTGACTGAAGCAATCACTGCTGTGGGAAAACAAACGTCCTGGTGGTGTCTCATCTGAAGGTCAAGCCTGATGACATAGTAAGCACCTGAACTCTCACTGACTCCTGGGGAGGCGGCAGGCGTTGAGCACCTCCCGGAGCTTGCCTGGCAGGGACAGATTTACACAGCTGCTGGGGCTGGGGGGTGAGGGTGCTTTTTCACTCCCACCACCCTCCATTGGGTCTGCAAAGCCATTTATTTCCATTACAGTGCCATGGCATCTGACTCCTGTGCTCTGTGCACTAACTGCATGAAACCAGAGAGAAAACACGCTTCTGTGCCAGGGACTGTGTATTCTTCCTCTGAACAATTACACTGTGGCCGCAGGAGCTGATGTGCGCGTAGGGGAGCCATGCCCACCCCTGCCCAGCATGTGAGAACTATGGTACTACAACCCAGTCCTTACAGGGCTTCTCTGTTGAAGTGGGAAATGATAATGAAGCTCAGATTTATTCACTTCACTCACCTATTTGCCTTTTCTAGGTTAATCTTGTCTATTTCCCTGGATTTCTTTAATCCTGAGTTGTTTTTATTAAGAAAGTGATTGAATGAAGGAACTGTTGAGATTTTCTATATTCCAGAGATCTATTTACAGCTGTAGAAATAGTATTTATTTTTGTGTGTCTGTGTGTTTCAGAAGCTGAGTTGCTGAGCAAACATACGCAAGTATAATAAACAGAGCCAAAGTAGTAAGAGATAGAACATAGTCAAACTCTGTTATTCTAGTGTAAATATATTTTTTGTGGCTGACATAGTTCCATGATATTCTTCTTGGGACACAATCGGAGTAACTTAGTGGGAGTGTAAGAGTTGGTGCAGGTTACAGATTAATAATTTTATTATGAAGCCTGTATTCAAGGTTTTAGTTAGAGTTTAATGCCCAGCACAGTAAATCCTAACTTCAGATAATGCAAGTACTCAGTAACCATAAAAAGAAACTAGTAAAAGTTTTGTGTGTGCTGAAGGAAAGATAAATGTGCTTTAGATTAGGTGTTACCATTCACTTAGCTGCCTTTCTTCTTCTGTTCCCTCTTTTTATGAGCTACCTTAACACAGACTTTGTGTGGCTCCTTTTCCTCAGTTTATATTATTCATCATCTCTGAATTCATCCCTGTGAATGTCTGTTTGCAGGTGGTTTGCTTATCCCCAAAACAGTGCAGACTGGTGTTGTGTCATTGAATAAAAGCAGTGTCACCAATATAGATGGACACTGATCAACTGTTTACAAAATAAGCACTAAATCAGCTAAAACTATTCATTTTAATATAGAAATAAAAAATTAAAAAATGGGGAATATAAAGCTAGGAAAAAAATAATTTCATCCAGGTCTGGAAAGAAATTAAAGGTTAAAAAGCTGCTTTCCTTCATAATAGCACCAAATGAGGACTGCAGGCAGCTTGCATGGTCTGTTGCTTTCCTGGTTCTGGAGTACCTCTTGGATGGCTCGCAGCTTAATAGTACCCTCTCTGCTGGTACATATTCTGCAATGCTAACTCAGAGAATGGTCTGCTGGGTTGTTTAACTGAAACTGGAGTCTCAAAAGAGATCAGACGAGCTTTGCTGTTCTTTGGCTTCACAGCCTTGGCTGAAAGAGCACTGAACTTAATAGAAAGGCTTTGGATCTGGAAAAATGCTTACTGAAATCAATGAGGGAAAGAGCTTTAACTCCAACGGTTAACACTTCATTCTGGCCCTTTTCTCAATAGATACAAACATTGGCTCTGTAATGCCTAGTCATTTTTTTAAAATCAATACAACAAACCTAAACTGTGCAATGAATGTGTGTTTACTATCTGCTGTGTTAGCATTACAAGTCAGATCAGACTTTTGAAAAATAAATACTTGATTTTACAATAATCCAACCTGTGCAGCAAACAAAAGTATTTTTAAGGAAATCTGTTTAACCAGGAAAATCACTCAGGAATTCCTCAAGAGTTATATATATAGCTTTTATTTGACAGACTTCCTTAAAAAACTCCTTTTCCTATGTCTACAGTAATTAAAATAAAAACTATAGTAATTAAAATAAAAGTTGTCCTTTGAGTATTTGACATTGGCAAGATGTATTTAGTTTAATTTTCTCCAAATGCTAAAGAGGTTGCTACAGTTATGGGAAAGTGAACACGAGGCATTCAGATTCTCTGAACTCACTATAAGATAATATCTTCAAGCAGACTTTTCTGATTCTCCTGGTCTCTCTGAGTGAGTGTGGTAATCACCAATCACCTGCTTGTTGTGTCATTAGTTGGTGTCCTGGAAGTCAATTTAATGGCATGACAGCTGTGGCATTACTGAGGACATCAGTGTGGGGCTTTGGGGATAAAATTCTCCTCTAAGTAACCAAAAAAGGCAGTCCTGATTACAAAAAATGGTGAAATTAGACAGATCTGAAAACATTCATGAAACAAGCAGAAGAGAAGGGAGCAAGTCTCAACCCGAGTGCAGCTTGGGTTGCGTTGCTACATGACTGAATGGAAATCTGAAAGAGAAATTGGCTTTAAACAAGAGTGAATTTAACTATTTTAGTTTTCATTACTGAAGCTGAGGAAAATGCAAAAAAAAAAAGGAAAAGTTATATTACTGGAACAAGAAACATATAATAAAAAAATGTAAAACATAGGAAAAAAACATAGGAAATTAGATGTTTGTTAAATATATATTTTTTTTAACCAGGTAAGGTATCCCTTTCAGCACGGCATGGAATCTAACATTCATCTTATTTGTCTGTGATCTAAAAAACTATATATATTTCCTTATAGTCAAGACTTTGCTACATTACCTCATTTTTGTCCACAGAAGCCAAACTGCTAGGTTTTCAGAAACTGCTAGAAATGATTTTTTTTCTATGACAATTAGTTCATTACTACTCTTGACCATCTCTCCCCAACGAACTCATGAAGAACTTTAATAATGAAAAGCACCTCATAAATACTTTACAATAAACCTGAAAGAATATTGAGCATTTGTAAACATGACCTCCCTTCATAGGATTTGTCACTTTTAGCTTCTCTTCGGGAATCTGTGCTACAATTATCTGTAAACCTCCATGAAACAAGCCAAAGAAATGGGAACTTAGGTTTGTAGTAGTATTAGTCATCTTACTTATGGATATTCTATAGCTTGTCTATTTTTCCACTTCCTCTTACCTGGTCCTTTCATAACTCAGACAGTCAGACTCCTAAATACCCTTTGGTTGGAGCCAAGGGGTCTTACAAATGTAATTTATACAGTAGTTGATGATTTAAATGGCAACCCCCCAAAATCTTGTGTTTTTTAGAAATGTAAATCTGTCTGGATCTCATTAATGATGTTTCTTGACTACAGGAGAAACTTTCTCCTCTTTTTTTGTGTTTTTTTTTTTTTTCTTTAAATTTTCATCTATTCATGAGATTTAGCCCTTCTTTAAAAAAAATGCTTCAGAATCATGTTTTTATTTGTTGGGTTTTTTTGTCCAGTGGATTAAGCCAAAACCTTGAAAGTGGTGACACATAAAGATGCTGTCAGTGGTGATGACCACACTGTCAAGACAAATAGTGCAACAGGAGGATTCACAACACAGGAATTCCAGGGAATAATGGATTTATCTTAATCCCGAGACTGAGAAACTTCTAAGCAGTTTTAAAAAACAACCAAAAGAAAAAGGTTATAAAGGGCAGCTTCCTACAGATAGGACAGACCTATTTTATCTCCTATAATTTTGTGAAATCCACCAATGTCTACTCATTTCCTTTGGAATTTGGGATAAGGGTATCTGAGAGGTCTGGGATAAAGCAACATTTGTGGTATTTCTTTTTGCCTCATCTTGCTCTGTTTAGCACAGATTATGCAGATGTTCTTGAGGAGCCTCTCCTGATGTTTCAGATCTTTCAAGACACCACTGACTACACCAGATATCGTCGCAATATCTGGCATCTATTTTGGAAGGATGTAGATTTTCTTTTAAGGGGTCTGTCCTTTTTAATGGAGAGAAATCCTGGGCAGCTTTTTCAGCCTGAAGGGTCTAGCAAGATTCAAGCCAGAATCCACTTGCTTCCCCTCCTTGTTTTGTTCAATGCATTATACCTGCACTGGAAGTGTTCAAAAAGAAGGCACAGTCCACTATATTAAATTCAAATGTAGCTTAGTGGTTCTGACTCACACACCTGCTAGTTCGGAAATAAAACTTAGTAACGTCTTATTTTTCAGTTCAGTATTAGAATTAGACATGGTTTCTGCCTTTTTCTACTTCTAGTCTTCTTGGGTGTGTGAAAGAGAGAATGAGAGTGAGACAAAGACATCTATAAAAAGAAATTGAGTAATTCTTTGTGACCAGAACAGACACTATTTACTCCTTCTAGGTGTGCAATTTTTGGCGGATTAGTTGATGCCATCATCTCTTACTCTCCAAATTTTTTAACTCTCAAAGAACAGGGAGACATTATTAGACATACTCTCCTCTAGTCTCCACTAGTTCACAGAAAGACTGCTACTGTGGAATTGCAAGATTTGCACTTGCACTTGCCCCTTCTCACCCACATTTGAAATATCTGTGCCATTTTCTGCTTGTTATATTGTCACAAACAGAAAACGGGGAAGGTCCTGTCTGTCTGGCAAAAACAAATTGATCCTTCCAACAATGAACAGCAGGAGTCCAGGTAAAGGATCTTTTGACATTTTCTTAAAGAAATTTGTTTTGTATAACAGAAGCTTACTAAAATATTATTGAGTTTTGTATACATGAAGAAAAGGGACATCATCTTGCAAGTGAAGAATAATGCTTTTTATCCAGTTCAGTTACAGAGACTTCAGATTCCTGCTGAATGAGAAAAAGAGTCAGATGCCCTGCAGTACTGTAAAAGTTACCAAGTGATTTCCCAGCTCCAGAGAATAGCAACAAAGAACTCACTAGACTTGTCCTGGGAAGGATGAATACACTGTCAGCTGAATCATCACATCAGAATCATAAAATTTTAAGAGGTATACTATACAGAATTATTTTGTATTAATAAGATATGCTTAATAACCTAGCGTATTGCTTGTTCCCAGTGTGTTATTTGATTAAAAAGAAACCTGTTGAAGTATGTTCTCTTTTCTGTGGTGTTGTGATAGAAGGATTACGAAGACTTTACTATATGCAGTTTCATCATCCTTATCAGCCAAAGCATAGACTCTTTCGGGTGATTGCTATATTTGTTGGCTACAGATCTCTATGCACTCCAGTCAGTGCCTGTGATCACACCTTTTATGAACAAAGTGGGATTTTATTCCCCTCACACATATGCTTTACTGATAGCCCTACCGTGATTCGCGCTTGGCCTGGCAGCATTTTGCTTGCAAGTATGCTGCTAGTATGCAGCTTCAGGTTTCACTGGGAGATTATCAGATAATGGGATACTTGGGTGAGCCTTGAAATTAAGATACAGAGTGCTATGCCTGATTTCTTTTGCTTTTTTACTCAATCACATCCACTTCTGTTTTTAAAATGATGATATATTTTAGGGCAGTATTACAAAGCCCTGAGGTAAAATATATTTCTTTTAGTACTGTGTCCAAACAAAGACACAAAATTGTGAAAATTGCTTTAGCAGAAGACTTCCTGTCTCTCTATCTCTTATTTGCTCTAATTTTCCTCTTAAGCACCTGCAATATCAGAGGACAGCATATTAATCAGACATTTTACAAGCCAGAATCTTATGCAGCTTGATCACTTTCCTGGTAAAATTTAGCTAGACTGCCTAAAAATGCTTATTGGTCTCTATGGATTTGTGCTGAATTTATTTAATACAAAGTGTGATATAAAAAGCCCTCTCTGCAATTAATTAGCCTCCAGGTTATTGCAGGTCCCAAGGCATTGTATTCGTGTTGTCATTGCTACTTGCAAAGATCAGCGATATTTAATTCTTGTGTTACATAAAGTAGATTGCATGTGCTTTTCTGGCTAGTGTAAATTATTTTTTTCCTAGGCTCTAATTTAGTTTTTAATTTTCTTGGCTATTAAAGAGGGTGCTAAACACGAGGAACTTTGTTGAAATCAGATGTGTTACACCAGTTTAAATTATAGCAGTACTAAACCTGAAGGTTTCTCCAGAATTATGCTATTGCAGCTGGGGGCAAGGTTTGTTTCTCTTACATGATAAACCTAAAACAAATAGGGCTCATTCAGACTCCTTTGGGATATGGTAGACTTAAGCTTATTAATTATTTCTGTTTTCTAAGGATAAAATATCAGGTTTACTTCATTTGATAATCCTGTTTTCTCAGAAAGCATTTACACATGTTTCAATACCCAGATAGCAGTGGCAGGAACTCTTTAGTGGTTAGAGAAGTGGCAGAAGGTTAAATCATCTGACTTTGATGTAATGTTGATTGTTTACCCTTAGTGTACAGTACAGTAACATCTTAAAAACATGAATCAAAATGGGTGTATTCATTACTGGACAAACACAGATGACAAGATAAAGTATATGTGACTCTCTTCAGCTGAGACCAAAGTGCTTCATTTATAATGGAGATTACGGTAAGAACCAAATGAAGTTGTCTGAGGGAAAATGATGTCTCCTGAGCCTTTATTCTGGTTTGGCCACAAGTTAATAACACGACCAGCACTTAACAACAAAATGCAGAACTATATTATCTTTTAGCAAATGCCAGTCATGTGCAATCCAAACAGGTCAATTACTAGCAAATCTCTGAAGATCTCCTGAAACCTCAGAAGAGTTAGAGATGCCAAGAAAATGTCTAGATGCACAGAGACACAGGAACAGAAATAGGGCACAAACCAATTTGCAGAAATGAAACTTAACCCTTGGAGGGAAGAACCCAGCCTGCTACATATTAATTTCCATTTCATTAAATATTTATGGAGAAACATGCATGTAATGTGATTCTAAACTATGGAAAAAACACAAACAAAATCTGAACCATTTCAGTTGTGTTTAATCCATTTCTTTCATCCTTTCCGTATCTTGCAGGTGTAATGGACAAGTATGGGTTCTGTGACACTAACATGCTCATGTTTGAAAATTAACATGTTCTCTTGAATAATCAGCACATGCACAAAACAGAGCACAGAGGCCAGTGTTAGAGATTCTTCAGCTCAGTATGCATGTCTATGACTTATTAATATTAATGAAACCTGCACACAAGCAAGTGGGGATAATTGACCCCATTAAATGCTATTTACTCATATGCTACTCCATTTGCCCTTTAGTTTTTGTAGTTTTTATCAAGGATTAAAGTTGAAACAATGTGTATGCCAGCAGAAGGCTATTTAAAAAATGCTTTGTGGAAAAGAGAAAAAGAAAGAGAGAGAAAGAAAAAGAAAACAAAAAAAAATGGGAACGGAAGGAAGGGAAGGACGGGAAGGAAGGGAAGGAAGGACCACAAAGAAACATGTTTTTGTGCAAACTTTCAAGAGCTAATGAAAACAAACTTTTATTGGGATGGAATATCAAAAACCTTTTGCAAGATAAAGAACATCAGCCTGGATACATTTTTACTGGGGATCTCTGCTGAGTGGTCTTTTCATTTGCAGGACTTTGTTTTGAGCTGGGCAGACATGAGAAGGGTGAGCAGTATTTCAAACACATCCCTGGAGACCTGGATCCTGTCCAATGTCAGGCTGGACAGGTCTCTGAGCAACGGGGTCTAGTTGAAGATATCCCTGCTCACTTCAGGGAGTTGGACTGGATGACCTTTAAAGGTCTCTTTCAACCCAAACCAGTCTATTATTCTATGATTTGATTTATTTTTATTTTCTTAAATTCTGGAAATCTTGTCTTCACAGAGTTTTCTTTCATGTTTTTTTCAATTTTCTGATAAAGGGAGCAAACCAGTAGAGTCAATCTGTTGTCTTTTTAATGGCCCATTTCTGAACATGTGAAGATTAGTGACTTAGTTCACTGGAGAGGATGCACCTAACATCTCTCCTGAAGTGGAACTCAAAGTTATAGACAATAATGTATGAATGATTTTACATCTTTTATCAAATATGTGATATCTTTTCCCTGGCCAGGAATGGCTGATTTCTTTCAGCTGATCCTTAAAAGAACCACCCTGTGATATACAGAGAGTTTTGCAAAGTCACATGCAACCATAATCTAACTCCACCAGACTGCAGGGAAAGGAAGAATACTAGTGTTAGAACTACCATTAGTATTGCTGTAGCTAGTGCTCTGTAATAGATACTACTCAAATATTCCTGACAGTAATTTTACTTATTTTCTTGCTAATGATCTCAAACAAATCTCTTGGAACAAATCTCACAAACAGCGAGATCGAATCTTTCCCAAAAGGAGTATGCAGACTCCATGAGCTGTTGTGCTTTCTATTTCTTTTCACAATACAGAAATTATTTTTACAGCCTTAGTACACCTTCAAAATCCCCCTGTTCAGGGCTGCAGAGCACCTGAAGAAGGGTCCAGGATCATGCTTGCAGTCCCTATACCTGAACTAGGTCCACACAAGATGCAATGTCTCCATGAGCTTCAGACTGACATTATGCTAGTTACCTCAGACCAGAATGAATCATCTCCAGACATGACTTAGTGGCACAAGTAAAGCAAGAGTACAGCGGACTGACACACTGAACAGAAGAGCTTTGGCAAAGCTTACAGTGGAAAAGCATATAGAGGAAATTCACTCTTGGCATTGAATGCACCCTAGTAAAAGCAGGACGAACTGCTGCTTAACAAGCTCAGACTCTACAGACCAAATACCAAAGGATGAACAATGGCAATAACATTCTGTTATGTCTCTGCATGGCATGCATGCAGTTTATCATTAAGTTCCATTCCATAGGCAGCTCCAGCAGTACATTTTCACAGCCTAAGTGATGCCTATGAGATTTGAATTGCAGCTTTAAAGAAAGTCAGAAGCACGGATTTCTGTTCTATGAACAAGAAAACCAAAGACCTGTAAAATTAGTTATAGCTGTTTTTTATGATTTTTATGACTCTACTGCAGTTAGTTCACTCAGTAAGGTAGGCAGTATGCAGTGGTGTTTCAGAGGGTACACATTTAACTGGGCTGCTGGAGTTTCCACATGCTGATCCTTCCACAAAGCTCCTTCCACAAAGGTTTGAGAGGCACAATTGTCTTCTACAAAAGTCAAGTGGTCCCCTCTCTGAGGGACATATTTTTCCCCACATTGATTCTTTTTTACAACTCCAACAAGATTGTTTGCTGCGGCAGTCAGGTTTACTAGTTTCGAGCTCTCAGGGTTACCTCTACAGCCTTTCTCACAGACTTTCATCTTCCTTTTCTCTTCCTGTGATACTGAGGTCAGTGCAAATAATTGATTACAGAGAGTCATTACTGACAATCTCATTTGGAAATGCTGAGAGAACACCCTCTACTCCAAGTGTCATACTTGTTTGATGCTTTAATCTGATGCAGCTCTGGAGACACTTTTGGTTTCATATGGGAACCTCCCTGTCTCCTTTACTGACTACTGATGCAAATAACACTTTTAGGTTTCCTGCAACACCATTCTTTTCCAGAACTGCTCCTTTTGCACCTCTGTCGTGTGTTGGCACCACCAGTTCACTGGTAGCCTTCTAGAGTCTGAGGTAACTGAACACAGTACTATTCTGTTTGCATGTTTAGAAAGTCAGCCTTCAAAATTTTGTTGGCCTATTAATTCTGTTTTAAATTTATTATTTCCCCAAGTCTATTATCTATTTTTTTCTTTCCATTGCACAAGGCGTACTTTCTGAAGGATGCCTTTTTCTCCTGATAACCATGTTCTCTGCCATTTTGACATAACTACTTTTGATATTCTAAAAGGCTATTTAATGATATGTGTTTACACTAAAAATTTACTGTGCCTTTAAGCACACTCCATGAGGACTGTGCTGCTACTCCTTCATTTACTTAACTATGCCATTTTTGGTTAAATTGCTTCAAAGCTTGGTATTTGTGACTTTGTTTTTCTGTGAGGAGTTGAATTTGAGAATGTCTCGGTACATAATTCTTTTCCTTATACTTAGAAAGTTGTCAGCTTAGCTCTGAAGTGATGGTCTAATGGCTTACCTGAGGGGTGAGAGCTGAGGTAAGACATTGATGGAGATACGTGGCTGTCAGTACTGGTTAGTGGTCAGATACATTCAGCAGAGCTAAGTGGTACAGCTGCTTACAGCAGTAAATGGACTACTGTGGCACACATCACTATCTTCTGTGGCAGCTGTGAAAGAACTTTCTCAGGATTAGACCACTGTCAGATGAGGTGCTGTGCACATGCTTCAGAGAACACAGTCCCCAGTTGAAGAAGCTGCAGACAAAAATATTAGCTTGAGTTTCCAACTTTTAATGTCCTCTGAGAAACAGTAATTTAAACCTTTGGTGAAATGCAACATCTTAGGAGAGGTCTTCTGAACTCTATGCTTTCATATTACACTTGACCTGCTAGTTAAGTAATGCAGTATGGTGTTACCTGATTTCTCCAGTGCTTACAGAAAATTACTGCATAATAAAAGCATTGCCATTCACCTATACAACTTCATATTTTGCAAGACTGTTATGTTTCTTATCAGGAAAAACATGTCTTTATTCAGATGTTAAAGTAGCCACAAATAAAGAGGTCACAGAAGCAGGCTGACAAACTTTATATGTTACATATGTATGGTGATGTAGTTTGAGGAGACAGCACATTGCTCAGAAGAGCAGGTCATGTGCTGCTTCCTATTATACAAATGTCAATCCAGATAATTGCCATTGTCTATATTTCAACAAGTTCAGCTAAGATAAAGATCTCTGCACAGGATTTCATAACCCTTTTTTGCCACTGTGTAGTATTATTAAAAAAAAGAAAGTACTGTAAGGGTCAAATTACTTTTGATATTGTTTCTGATAATAAAGTCATTATAAATGGTTTAGTCTTACCCAATAATAATAATAAAATCATAAAAAAAAGCACCTGAAATAGATTTCAATAAAGGTATCAAGCCCTTCCCCTGCACTATTTTGAAATATAGGCAGTGCCTATTACAGAGGAAACTGGACACCTCATGGTAGACATTGCCATTTTAGGTCTCACGATGACAGGACTTTGTGAGGATCAAATCCCCAGCCCTTAGACTATTTGTAGTAAAAAATAATAACATATTGAAAGTTTATATAGATAAAAAAATGGAAAACAGGATGGTTCTGAAGGACATGTTAGGAGGTACTCAGAAAGCATTGTGCCACGTGCATGTATACAAGAACCACAGGAAGGAAAAGAGGAAGATGTCAGCAGAGAGGTGGGATGGCAGAACAGAATCTGGCAATATGCACAGACAGCTCTAAGCCCAGATTTTGATTCCCATCTTTTTTTCCTTGCTAACCTCTGGACCTGACTAGCTGATGTACTGGGAGCCCAATTTCCAGGGCGCTGCCTGCCTGAGCTGGCTGGACTCCTCAGTCTTTGCCAGCCCTGTGTTCCTATGCGTGCCATTGTCCTCATATGAAGGGGAAAAGTGTCAAATATGTCACAGGTTGGAGAGGCAGAGCAGGTGATGTTCTAGTCTATGGACACACACCAGCCAGAGCCTTGTGAGGGTTCACTTACCTGGCAGACCAGAGCAGCTAAATGAACTGAAGGCACACACAAATTGATGAAAGTAGGGCAACATCCACACAAAAAGCCAGAGCAGCTTGGCTTACACTGTTGAAGAAAGGGTTTTGAATAGGTAAAGCCTGGTACATTGAACTGAGATGAAAATATAACACTAAGTATATATTTCTTGGTTGCGAGATGACTTGTGGAGAGGAGAAATGATAGCCATCTTACTGCTGTCCTGGAGGTTTTGTTCTTCCCTTGCCTCCCATTTTTAAATAACAGGGAGGTGTTATTTTCAGTTTAAATAATTCCTTTTTTTCCTATGTAAATTCAGGAACAATTGGAAATCTGGTTCCAGGTTCAGGAGTGAGATGTATATATGTACATTAATGTACAAACATATTTTCACACAAGCATACACATACTGCCCTACCCCCATATTTCTTTGCCTCCAAATCTCTGTGTTTCATTATGCACTCTTACAGAAAATTATGGCAAACTACTACACAGGAAAAACCTTCTTTTCCTCTCCAAGAAAAATCAAACCTAGTATAGGCTGTTTCTAAAAGATAAATATAAACTAGATATTATATTTCTAGCTCTCAATTAATCAAATGCTGTACATGAAAAGACAAAGAGACAATTCTATTAACATTTGTAGCAATGCAAAAAAAAAATCAGAAAAATTTGCTATTATTCTGTTTCTGAAAGAATCTGCCATTTTTCTGCAACGGAACAGAATGGAATAATAAAACTTTGAATCTCAGGAGCCCGTTCCTATGTGAGCATTCTCATTTCATAACCAAGTCAGATTACTTCCACCATCCTGACTGGAGTGGGAGTTGTGTAGGTTCAATCTCGTTTTATGGATGAAATTATTTAAGAACAAATATTGAGACTTCCCTGATGCAATACAGAAGAATATTGTCTGAAGAAGAAATGGGATAGAGGTCTGAGGCCATCCAGCTTGTGCATTAACCGCTAGGCTTTCCAGCAGCATGATGTTTATGAATTTCCTACCTCTGTGACTTTTTTTTTTTCCAGTCTTAGGATCACAGAATGTCAGGAGCCAGAAAAGACCTTGAAAGATCATCCAGTCCAACCCCCTGCCATAGCAGGATCACCTACACTAGGTCACACAGGAACACATCCAGGCGGGTCTTGAACATCTCCAGAGAGGGA
>VWZY01009550.1:435-17873 GCA_013399075.1 Chloroceryle aenea
GGGCCTCATACTTGCTTCAAAAACAATGTATTTCATTAATGTTTCCTAAAACACTGACTGAAAGAAGACAAAGCAAATGCAAATTTTTCTCTACTTTTGCTAATAATATGACAAAAAACTCACAAAGAAAGGTATCGAGCTGCACTGGCCACCGTGCACAACGGTACGTCACAGTTTGGCTCTAAGTAGGGTGCTGTCAAACTGACTGAGAAGTTACATTGATCACCATTTTATCCAGATGAGATCTCTTACCTGGGTGTTCCAATTTGATGTAAGTTGTAAATTGTTGAGAACCATATATGAAGTAACAGAAAAATTTATAAGCATAATCCTTTGCTTTCACTTTTGAAATGTTAAATTTTGTTCCAGATACAGTAAGTCCATGAGGCATCCCCTCTCTGTCATTAAAAAAGGGTAAAAAGGAAATAATCTGTAAAGAAACTGAAATATCAGTGCTTTATATGGGATAGATTCATCTATCCAGAAATACAAGAACATTCATTTTTTACCTCTATAAACCCAAGAAGCCAGTGAAGCACAGTAATTGTCATCCCTGTAACAAACAGATTCATGACCAGAGGTGACTTGGCATTTTCCATACACACTGGCTTGTGGTGGGTTTTTTTTTCTGGGTGGGGCAAAGTGCACCATTAGCAGTTTTGCAGATGATAAAAAAATTCAAAGGGATGGCTGATACACCAGAGGGTGAAGCTGCCATCCAGATGAATGTTGAGAGGCTGGAAAAAAATGACTGACAAGACCCTGATGAATTTTCAGAACAAAATGCAAATCCTGCTCCAGAACAGTAGAGAGTCCCCAGGCATCCTGGACTGCTTTAAAAAAAAAAGTGCTGCCAGCAGGTTGTGCTCCCATCTATTCAGCATTGCTGAGGTCACATCTGGAGTAGTGGGGCCAGTTCAGGACTCCCCAGTACAAGAGATGTGTGGATTTACTGGAGATGGGTCATGAAAACGATTATGGGAGTGGAGCATCTGTCATATGAGAGTAGTGACTGTTCAGCCTGGAGAAGAGAAGGCTCAGGAGCAGGGGGTGGGGAGGGATCTTATCAATGTGTGTAAATACCTGAGAAGAGGGAGTGGAGAAGAGGGAGACAGGCTCCTTTCAGTAGTGCCCACTGACAGGACAAGAGGCAATGTACAGAAACTGAAACACTTTCCCATCTGAAATTCCATCTGAACACTTTTTTACTGTTGGGATGGTCAAACACCGGAACAGGCTGCCCAGAGAAGTTGTGAAGTCTCCACCTGTGGAGATATTCAAAACCCAGCTGGACACAGCCCTGAGCAACCTGCTCTATCTGACCCCGCTTGAGCGGGGAGGTTGGACTAGGGAACCTCAGAAGGTCCCTTGCCACCTAAATGATTCCATGAATGAAAGACTACTCAAACCAGCAACAACTAGCAATAAAAGTGTCAAGAGAAAAAACATCTTCTAGGATTCTTTACACTGATGAGGAAGAATAGACCCTTCTAAGCACATCAACAGACTCTGAGCCCACATTTTCCAGTCAATGGTGCCAGCCATCTTGGAAAATAATGATGAACAAAATTCACAAAAGCTGTGTGAACCTGGCATCAAATGACATGGTGATACTGCCTTTATGTCTGGTATCTTTTGTCACGAGAAGCTTGCAGATACAAATATGCTCTCCTACTAAATAACATCCTGCTCTAATGTAGATTTACAAGTATAAGGTGGAAGGCATCTGCAAACCAGCATCCTACCCTACATACCAAAGTGACATCACCTTATGTAATCAAGGAGGAAAACTCATTTTGCAGAACATCCTGAAGAACCAGTTTCTATTACATAATTGCCAGCACCTTCCGTCATGGGATGCCAACACAAACTTCATCATTTTGCAACGTGTTCAAATTTGTTCAAGTCAGATTTAACTTTCCTCCCTGCAGAGGAAAGAGTTACCTCCCAGCAGAGGAAAGAGCTACCTCCAAGGTGTAAGCCTCTACTCCATAATGTTGGTCATGGCTACAGTGTGGTTCCACTAGTTTAATTGCTGAGAAATTGCTACTATTTTTGAAAAATAAAACATTATTATTGCAATTAGATTCATTCTTCTGATACTGAGTAACTTGCTTTGAATTATTCCTAATTAGAACTGGCACAGGATATGTTTTGCACACCTTCATCTCTGACATGGGAAAATTATCAGGCAGGGCTAGTGATCAGAAATGGAGATCACTTCCAAGCAAGACAAAAACCCTAACAGAGAATTGCTTTAAGCTAAATATATTAAATGCTTTTCAGGAAGGTTCAGGGGGCTTGGATTAGATGACCTCTAGAGGTCCCTTCTGACGCAGACATTTCTATGTTTCTAAGGTGTATTTAATAGCAGAACCAAATTGGGTTTTAAAAAAATCCTGCAGCTATTCTATCTTTAAACATAGCTGCACAGAGCTGCATGTGTGTCTTAACTGGTGATGCTGAAAATTTTCATGCCCTAAAGAATAAACAGTTGTGCCTTAGAGACCTTAAGGTGGGGCCTGAATTTTTACAGACAAACAACCAAGTATTCAGATCTATAATGAAAGAAAGAATTCATCCTAAAGAAACTTGGGTAGAAAGTAGAACTGATCAGTGAAGCCCATTTTTTGGGGTTATTTTATTCCTTCTTTGCACTACATTTTAAGGGTTATATTTAATGGCAGTGATTGATACAATGAGAAAGCAAAAAAGTAAGTGCACACTCTGCTACAGCATAGACCAGTCAGTGAGTAACAGAGGTCCTGCTCTCTCCAAAGAATTGCTGATTTTATCAACTTAATGTGTGTTTAATTTGCCTGAACATTAAAAAAAAAAATCTCCCTAACTATCCTTCAACAAGAGCTTCTGCTTTGTGTTCCTAAAGATTAGCCACGGGGTCTGTACTTAGAAAAGGACCAACTTCACAAAGAGAAGTCATTTTCCTTTTGAAACAATTTCATTTTCCCATATTAACGACAGAGAGTAGGCTTTAATCTATAAGCAACAGTGACTGCATAAGAACAAATGTATAAATAAGGCCTACAAAATTGTATGTTTCACAACAGGATTATGAAAATCTACATATGATTGCTTTGTTACTTTTGTATCAGATACACCAGTATTTATACTAAAATGGTTTTGTTTTTTATTTAAACCAAGCAATAGAACATAATGTACTTGGATGCAGGCTTTATCCAGTCTTTCAGTGACTACTGATATTTGACTAGCAGTCAACTTTACGATGAATTCACTGCACATTACTGCAGATAACTTTACCCACAAATGAATTACAAGTCAATGCATAAGGATACTTACTCATAAAACTGTTCCCTGTAGCTGCTATCAAAATAATCAACATCCTCATCATTAACTTGCCAGAATGGAATCAAGCCATTTATGCCACTTGATATATTACATTCCATAACTACATGAGAGCCTACGAAAGACATGGAAAAAGAACAACTGAAGATCTTGTAACAGAAGCAGGATCAAGTGATTGGGGAACAGCTGGGAAAAGGAGGGATATGGAAAAACCCACTTACCTTATGAAAATCAGACTCCTTAAAACTCATCCATTTGTATTCCACACTTGCGTGTCTCCAGTACGGATATAAATCCCACTCTAAACACAGGTGTCTCAGTGTTCACATCTACAGGTAAGCTAGGTATCTGAGCTAAGAACAGAGTTCAGCTCTGCTGAAGGCCACTCGCATTGAAGTAGACACCCGGACTTTAGCAGCTGAATGTCTGTCCAGACACCACTGAAAGATCTCCAGGGCTCAAATCAGTTGCATCTACACAGTATGCTGACATCTGAGATGCTCTCTGGCATCCAAGGCATCCATACAGAGCTGGTAGATAGCATTCCAGATCTGCAATAAACTCGCACTGCTAGAGTAGCCACAACACCCAAAACAGCATCAGACATCTACATCTAGGCAACTGTTAATCCACTGATTAACAGCATGAATTGAGGACCTTAGCTCAAATGCAGATACTCATATGCAGACAACTAAAATCTGAAGCTGAATCCCGTTTTTAGTGACCATGCATATCTTTGCTCCAGATCAGAGTCTTTCAGACGACACTGTCCACTGGGATGGTTTCGGAATGCTCTCGTGCTCTGCTCCCAGAAGAAGCACACCTGTCCCACAGCTCCTTTGCCACTGAGTCCACATCTTACAGAATATCTTGGTATTAAGAAAGCAAGCCAGGATGCAGAATATATTTATAGCTATTGTATCTCAGAGAGCTCCATTTACTGTAAGGAAGCAGCTTTCCTGCAGTTCTCTCCTCTGTATTTTAGCCATGGAAGTTATGATTCAATAGGAGAAGGTGGGCTCTCAGTTCACCTGTGTAAAGATCTCAGCATTTTGTTCCCTAGGACTACATCAGATCTAGCTATTTCCACCAAGAGATAATCTCTATAAAAAGTACAGAATAAACCTTTGGCTCACATGCAAAGCAGTCACTTGTTCAAGAGTTCACGTGGAAGTCACAGGTGCTCCCCAGTCTCCTCCCTCCTGGCCTTCCACCACAATAACACAGCTCTTTGAAAGGAAGAAAATCCTTCAAGTGTTCCATGCCCTTCATTTCTATACATTCAAGAATGTACTGTTAAGCTGCTACACACCCTTCTCCTGACATTTCCCATTCAAGCCACACACATGTGTTTCCACACTCATGAAAGTGTTCCTGGTTCTGCCCCACAGACAGGCATTTAACAGGAACACATTTATCTTCCAGCATTCCATGAACAGTACTGAATGGAGAATATTACTTTTGAATAGCACACTGCAATGCCTTTAACATCATTAAAAAATAATTAAAGACAAAGAAACCCAACTTTTACAAATAAATTTTAAAAATAATTACAAACCAAAAAATCAAAAAGCTTCACCAGCTTCCTTGAAAGGATCCCCCTGTAGCAGGGAATTGTTTGGAGTTGTTCAGTAGCTGCAATAAACCCACTCTACGAGTGGAGGTTTAGCATGGGAGACTAAAAGGAGACACAAGTGCTTTCCCAATGTCTGCAAGTCAGTCAAGGCATCCAGTAACACAGCAGGAACTCTTAATTAATGCAGTGACCAAGCCACAGCAACTATGGACCAATGCTATTCTAAAGTAAAGAGTCTAAACAAGTTATCCCATAATACATCTTAATATAGACTGAGAGTCACGGGCAGCCACTGGACTAATAATTGTTCAATTCTCCATCTTCTCAGCAAGTGCTACCAAGGATTAAGAACATCCTGAAGGATGTCTTCAGTAAATTAAAGAGCCTTTTAAGGGCTATGCAGATCAGACTCCTTCTGAGTAGAGGCTGCATTGGTAAGAATTTTTCTGAATTAAATGAGAAGTCAGAACCAGGGATGAGATTTACATGTGGTGATAGGACAAGGGGCAATGGTTTTAAGGTAGAGAAGGGTAGATTTAGATTGGGCATTAGGAAGAATTTTTTTACTCTGAAGGTGGTGAGACACTGGAACGGGTTGCCCGGAGAAGTTGTGGATGCCTTATCCCTAAGACTGTTCAAGCCCAGGCTGGATGAGGCTCTGAGCAACCTGCTCCAGTGGGAGGTGTCCCTGCCATTGGCAAGGGGGTTGGAACCAGATGATCTTTAAGGTCCCTTCCAAACAAAACCATTCCTTGATTCTGATATTTTAATGTGCAGCAGGTGCAGTACAGAGAAGCCCCACTGTAATATTTCTTCATTTCTTCCACAGTTACAATTACAGGGGAAAAGGAAAATTTTTCACACAAAGATCAGGGTTGTGTGGTGTGAAAAAATGACCCTGGGAAGTCTCCCTATTTCAGTCTAAGAAGGAGTGAACAAATTTCCAAATTAGTGGAAGAGCACATATAAAGCTTTTTAAGCATATAATTGTAATGACAACAGAAAAGAGGTAATTACCAGAAAAGAAGAGACTGCTGAGCCATTTCAGAGTATTTCCAACAGAATTAAATAGACATCTGAAGATTTCAGGACTGTCTCTAAAGTAATACCATTTGCATCAGATCCTGAATATTCTCACTGTCTAGAACAAAGCCTTCTGGACTTTGGAGGAACATAACTTCTATTAAAGCTCATTCATGATTCTGGTCAAAATCTACTGATCCTCACCAGAACCTGGCAAGTTCAGGATAGGAAATCTTTCACAAGCTACTGAGGTCAAAAAGAAAAGGGGAAAAAAAAAAGAAACAACAAACCAAGCCTCAAAATCCATAAACTCCAAAATAACTGCAAAGCACAACCCCAAACAAACACACACACCCCCCTCAAAACCCAACACTGCTTTGATGCTGTTCACTTCAGTTTAATACCATATGCTCAAAGCTAGAATTTGGGCCAGGCAAAATATTTCACATCATGTGAAAAGAAGTACAAAGCCTCAACATGAGAAAAACCCACCAGATATATAGAATATTTACCAGCTCAGTGTCATAAAAGCAGCAGCAGTGTGTTAGGTGGGACTACTATCAGTGTGATGCACATAGAATCATCTGGCCTCAGAGCCAACATGGTGACAGAGCCCCAACACACCCTCTTCTCAAAGCTTCTCTAATGATCTAATTAGTAACAATCCATCCTCAAAAGATCACAAAACATCTGAGACTTGGAAATTCCAGTAAATAGCCAATCACACTTCTCCATAATCAGTTAAGGCACTTTTTAATCAAATACTTTGTTTGAAACAGTTCCCTTTAGTGCAAAATGAGAAAACAAAACAAAAGAAAAACCCAAACCCAAAACAACAGTTCGAGCAGCTCCAAAACTCATTCTTCTGGACTACATCAGTAAAACACAACTATGTCAGAGGTATGATGAGTATATACAACCTGTATAGTGTTCCTTAGGAAAATACTCACATACCATACACTTGGCCCTTGAATTACAAACAACTGACGTCCGAAGGGACTTTGAGAATTCTCTAGTCCCATTTTCTGCTCAAAGCAGGGCCAGTTCTAAGGTTAGAAGAGGCTGCTCAGAGCTTTAGCTAGTCAGGTTCTGAAACCTCCAAGGACAGAGACCATACAACTTCTCTGGGCAGCCTACTGCACTGCCTGCCTGTCCCCACTGGGAAGAAGTTATTTCTTATATCCAGAATATCTTCCTTAAGAAATCTATATGATAAACAACACCTGGGATACCACCAACTAGCAGCTCACTGTTTAACAAAAGATCAGTATTTGAAACCTTTTAATACCCTAAAACAAGGTGCCTATCTCCAAGGCTTGCTGAAGTCAGTGGAGCTGTTCGTGTGTTATTTTAGAAAGACCAAGAGCTTATTTGTTTTACTGAATATTAATGACTTCTTAAATAGTCCCTACTTACCAAGTTCTACTTCAATTGTATTGTTCTTCGGATAAATAAATTCTGGTCTCATCTTCCATGGTCGTTCTAACAGCAATAAAGGAAAGAAAAAAGTCTTCAGGCAAGAAGAGTTCCACAACTTACCTGAATTAGTAGTTTTACAACATTTTTGTTTTATTATTTGGTACTAATGCAGCACCATAATTACTACCAGCTTCAAAATTTACAACAGAAATTCTCTCATAGGACTCTCTATCCAAATTATTTTAGCTCCCAAGTTAATTAAAGGGTTACACTTAGCTTAAAAATAATTTCTAAAAAAAAAATCTCAAATTTACTGGCAGTTGATGTAAAAGTAACACAAAACCAGAATACAAAACCAAAACCTGTGATTAATTTTGTCAGGAGACATGGATAAGGAAGAGGGCTTGTATCAAGGATCTTCAAATCAGGTAAGAATGTGTTTAAGAGTAAACAAATATACACTTAAATTGGGCTGGAGCTGTATCATTCTGCACAGTGTACAGACTTGCTGCAACCCACTGTTTCTATATAGCCCATGTCAGAATTGTGATTTAATCTACAAAGATGAACACACTGCTTCCAGCCAACTCTTCTGCTAGGACCAGTATCACGGTACTGGTTAGGTCATCAGCAACACTGCCTACAACTCCACAGTCACAATGATCACAGCAATAAATGACAGTACTGGGAGAGGAAGACAGCCAGCTCTCTGAGTCCTCTGTGCAGAAAAGTGTGACCAAACACCAGCAGTAAGCCAGTCCTTTCCAGAGGAAGATTTATTAACTTTATGGTATTTATACAGCTTGGGGCATTCCCATCAACTGAGATTCTGATGAAATTTGTAAGCAAGTTCACCAACAGGACCACAAGCAGGCGTCTTGCTCTGATGGTCTCAGCAAAAATTTTGCCCTTTTTTTTTCCTCCTCCTTTATTTAATGGTGCATTATTTGTTTTAGCAAAAACAACCTTCCCACCCTGCTCTAACCACTGCTTCCATCTAACTGTCATTCCTAAGCCTACATTTCTCATCTCCCTACAACAATTCTTCAGAAGCAGTGATCAGGAATAGCAACAGGCATTATTCTATTTTCACTTCACATTTGGGGAGGGGGAAGATTTGCAACTCTAATTTCACAAAGGTGAAAAGTAACATGGCATGGAGCTTATGCCTGCATAGAAATATGTACAGCAGAGACAGAAAAAAGAAGGTAATATCCTCAATGAACTCACCTTTAACCTCCAGACTCATGGTTCGTGACACATTATATTGTTTTCCCATGTATGTGTACACCATACGGCACGTGTAGTTTCCCCGGTCTTGTCGAGTTACGTTGTGAATCAAGACGGCATTTTTACCCTCTGCCAAAAGGAGTCGCTTGTCTTCAAGAAATCCAGGTTTACACTCCTAAACGTGTCAAAAGTCCCTGTTATTTAAGGGAACTAGTAATCTGATAATACAATAAATACATTACTGAACTGATTATTAAAATACTTGCCAAATAGTGATGTTTTTGAAAGGCCCGATGTGGGTTCTTACCCAAGCATCACTACGCTCTAACGTGAAGCCTGATGACATCTTGCCACATTTGTACTTTTTAAAAATCACTGCAGTCCATCCTTTAAGTTTTCAAATGCTGCCTTTGAGTTCACTGTCTTTGTTTAATATCTTGACAGTTAATCTGTCTCAGGTGTAATGAAAGTGTAGCAGAGTTTGAGAATAGAGGGCTGCATTCCTGCTGCACCGAGATGAGCCAGAGGTGCTGCAGCAGTGCCTCGTGCTGCTGGCTGTATTAATGTTTCTGTGGCAGTGCCAACACAGTGAAAAATGTCCTTCTCCTCTTCCCTGACCTATAAGCAGTGTAGAATCAGGTCATCTCAAAAGGAGATGTATAGGTGAACCACCAAGGTTATTTTCCATGCATAGGCCCATGTAGCTACTTTAATATCAGCATCAGATCTAAAAGTTGACCTACTTCAGAATTTTACCTTAAGACAGGCAAAATACATGGTTCTAAGCTTGCATAGTCTACAGAGCATTTGGCAGAATAAGAGCAAAGAGGTGTAATAATTTCACACCAAAATCAACAGACAGGACAGGCCTGATATTCTGTGAAACTGAAATAATGATGTAGAGACTGGTATTTAAGGAAACATAAACTTTTTAAACTTACCTACATAAAATAATAAAAGGATCAACTAGATTTTCACAAATCAACAACACAAAACATGATTTTTACTCTGGAAAGACTTGAAATCCAAAAATGGACAATTGCTTTTTTAAAATATGCCTCCCATACACCTCCCCAATAGTACAGCAAGACAGATGCCTTACTCCAACTGGAGAGGAAATAAACCTTCCCTTCCAAAAGCTATTGCCCACAGTTACATCATTACACATTTTAGACAGGATATGAAAAAATCTATTTATCTGAAATACATGTGCACAATACCTTATACCAGTGTACTTCAGGCTGGTTATTGTCTTCATCTTTAAAATGTTCTAGATCAGGGCATATAATCTTTCCAGTACTTGTGCTCATCACTTTCTGTTCAAATTTCATTCTTCCGTTAAAACACAAATCATTATCATTCTTAAAAACTGTCAAATGTATCGATTTTTTGTTAGAGTTGTTAAGGCCTCTGTAATGAGAACAGCAGACAGGTCATTAACAGTAAGAATCTTTGTTTCCAGCAAGTCAAGGATTTCATAGAGAGGGACTTCAGCATCTCCACCAGCCTTGTTTCTAACACCCCTGCTACAGCCCCTCTGGCTTTTAAGCACCATCCTCAGCTTCTCATTCCCTATTCCAGACTGAGAGATCGGAATAAACTCTGATTTTGTATTGTGAGCAGAAGTGGGGGCTGCTCTGGAAGTACCAGAGAGGATGCCAGAACTTCTCAGAGATGGTGCTGTGTGGAGCCCACAAGCATCAGCCCAGCCTTGCCATTTTCAGTGCTACATTTGCCAACATACAGTAGTGCAGAGTAGCCCACAATGCATCTGCAGTGGAACACCCTCAGCACAAAGTGAACAGAAGACAGGTTCTTCTCAGCATTCCTTAGAGGGATGAATCAAGAAAAACAGGCTGTACGTCTTAGCAGAAGAGAAACAAGAGTTTTTGAATAACATAACCATCCAAGTGCAGTATGAATGGGAAACCACACCAGGAGCTTCCAAGAACCTGTGGTACAACAGCTCTGCAGAGGACAGACAGCACTAGAAACAAGATGCCTATGACAGAAGTAAAGGAGTACTCCTTATTAATTCATTTCTCAACAGTATGCTAAGGAAGAAGCTTCCAGAAGAGTGAGCTGTGTGTTTTCAGAGTCCTGACTTCACTGCACCCTGACAAGCTCTGTAATGAAAGTTTAAGTGACTGCTGCACAAAATGTAGCCTACAGTTAGCACAACTGAACTTCAGCAAGATTTTTGTCCTGATGACATTATGTAAGTCAGGGATATGAGGTGCCCATGGGAACACATCTCATAGCTAGAGTAACTAGAAACACAGAAGGAAGGCCTAAATTAACATTATTTAACTGGCTAGCTTTGAAAGGACTACATTTCTTCTAACTTCCAATTTTATCTTTGCTATCAGCTCTGGAGCAGGAAGGTGCAAAGGCCTGAGACCTGTTTCTACACTAGAAGTGTTGCTAACCATTGTTACTACACTCACAACCCAAATCCTCTCAGCGTGACTGACACACCATACACACACAAGTACACATAACTACACACTACTGAAACAAATTCTGGGTCACCTGAAAGGCCTACATTTGCTGTTCTCAGTATGCTGTGGCAAGATTGTTAATAATAATATTGTTATGCTTAAAGAGTCTTCTGTATGAATCACTTTTTACAGTGCTACGTGTGTGGAATACTAGAAAACAGAAACAAAAAGCATAGTCAAAATGGGGCTTTTAACTGATCTAAGCTCAAACCAAAACATTCTGTACACTCAAGTTCCAAAAATATATCATCACACTTGTAAGCATTGCAACCCAGTTGTCTCCCTCCTCCCTTCCTTACCTTACAACACATTCATAAAGTCCGGAATCGTCCAGCGTTGCAGGAATGAACCAAAGCAAGCCCTCTCGCTGGTGTATCCGGGTGTCTCTCTCTGTGGTTACCGGTGTAGCACTGCCATTTTTGTACCATGTCAGATTATAATCATACTGAGGCATTGGCAATGTAATTATTGGGCAACTAATAACTGTAGGCTCTCCAACAAGCACAAAGTAATCACAGATAACGCATCCTTCTATTAAAAAAAGAATAAAAATCAATGGTTTTAATCTGTGTACTTGTATGTTTTAGAAGTATTAGTATACATTCCAAGTTACACAGAATTAGAAAATAAACTTTTTGTAACAATTATTCATTAAAACATTGCAAGGTTACTCATTTTTCTTTTTTAACACCTCCTGGTTAAGGATCTAAAACACACACTTCGCAAGCTTAAACCACATCTTCCCTCTGTTAATGTAGTCAGAAACAAGCACAAGTGAGTCCAACAGCCCAGCCAGAGCATAAGATGGTACATGGGATTCAGCAGGCAACACAAGCAGCACAACTCACCCGGCCTCTCCTTGTTACCTGAGCACATTAGTACTTGTGCAAAATGACCAGACTCTTAGTGTATATGCTAACTATGAAGAGCATGGTGCAAACAGTAGCAGTCCTGAAGGACAAGACAGTATGGAATGAGATCAAGACCTCAACACATCAAAGAGTCTGTGAACCAACATGTCATAATACAAGGGAAATTTGGAAAGGTGCAGTATTTACATTAAGAAGTCTTGGCTATATGTATTATCTCCTTTACTACACTGGCAATTTCTGTCATCTTTATCCAGAAGGTGCTTTGAATTACGGACTTTATCCTGAACATCACATGAAAGGTGAGCATAAACTGAATTTTTGTAATTATGGCTGTATAACAAGTTGACAAGACACAATCATGCAGCCTAGCAAGCAGTTTTTAAACACCAGCCAAAAAAAACCACACACACAAAAAAAAACAAAAACAAAAACCAAAACCAAACAAACAAACAAAAACACAAAAAAACCCCAAACAAACAAAAAAAGAGAAAGAAGAACAGATACTGCAAGAAGTAATAAAGAACCCAAATCTGGCAGTGGAATCCACTTGGAGAATACCAAAATGATTGATTTTACAAATCTTCCTGAATGACCGTATAAATCCAGAGCTAATGTATTGAATTAAAAAACAATAATAAAAAGTCTTCAGTAAATTTTCCAGTCCCACTGCCTTCCTATCACCTAATTTAAAGATGTCCAAGTAGGTGCCCATGGAGCTTAGACTATTCAGAGACATTAATATTAAACAGCTTATGTCTAGAGCCACAAGACAAGCACCATTAATTTATGTAGTTCTAAAATTTACTGAAAAATCAGATCTGACATTAAAAATATTACTAATTAAAAGGAAACTGAGCCCTATTGCTTGAAAGCTATGGCATGTTTCTTAAAGAAGGCATGCGAGCTAGCTTTAAGGAAGCCAATCTTTTCAGATTTTCTTTGTAGGAACCAGGCAGAGGCTAATCAAAGCCTCAGTATCCTAAATTTATGTGGCTAGATTTAAAAAATATTTATGTTGATGTGTCTATTCCATCCCCAGTGCACCTTCAATCCAGGAAGATGTATTCAGCATACCTTCAACACACTGAAGTAAAACCAAACCTCAAATCCACTATTTGCTCTCAACAAGTATTTTCTACCAAATACATACAACTTGTCTCTTGCAGATTTTCTTTTTTAAAACTGTAATTTCAGCAATGTTTTAACTTACCAGCATTGAACAGAGGTATCAGGAGAACAAGACGACCAATCAGCAAAAATGTAGAGGTCATCTTTTGCTGCAAAGAATAATTTTTTTTCTATTAATGAGGTAGGAGTGCTCACACTGCACTGTCCTCTGCACCCTGCACTACTACTGAAAATAAATAAAAAAAATCAGAAGCATTAGTCATCTTTGGGAGGGAAAAATGGGTTTGGCAATTTAGCCCCAGCCTTTGAAGATTTCAACTACAGCAACTGTTGGCCTCTACAGAAGGCTGCTCAGCTTTCTGCTGGAAATATTTCCAAATTTCTACTGGAATAACTCTTGCATAAAGTGTAATTTTCTTTTGCCAGCATAGTTAAGCCGCAAAACCTCCCAAACCCTCCAGAATGAGGTTTCATTATCTGAACTTCTCTTGTACAGTTGAGGCAGCACTGCTTTTAAGAGCAGATGAATGTGTAATTCTTTGCAGGAGGACACACTCCAGTGTGATCTGACACTTAAGTCAGTGTCTGAAGTCAAACGTGTGGAAACTGCAGCTAAAATGATTCGTTGTGGTGAGACACAAACCAAAGTGTTAAAGAACTGTATTTTCACTTCACACCTCAGGTCATCCGTGCAGCTTTCTTCAACAAAGACAAGACTGAATTGATTCCAACTTCCCTCATGGTCCGCACATGGCTTCCATGAAACCTCTAAATCTTCAACAAGTCCTGCTCCCCTCTCAGATGTGCCTACTTTTTCTTCCCAAGACATCATTAGAGCCCTTCCTAAGCCTTCTACTGTCAGCCAGCTGGCAAGCACTTAACCCTTTTGCCTTCTGACAGCTTCCTGCAGGCTAAGGCCTGCATTTAGCTGTCTTGATTTTTCTCTGTTCCCAAGTATATTACATGCTGCTGCCTCTCACTCTAAAGCAAGCTGGTTTCTCACACAACAGTCCACTGCAAAACATTCACTGCATGGGTCCTAGTTAATATCAGCCTTCTACCCAGTTAGAAGTGGTTGGAAGAAGAGACAAAAAAGCACAGACTTACTTTTGTATCCAATGTAGTTCACTTCAGTGACAATTAAGCCACACCAGCTCCTTCTTTTGGAACATTTCATACACAGAAGTGTTGGGGTCGTAGGCAGCAACACCCAGTGCAGAGTTCAACAATATAACAGCCTCCAAGTATGCACTACTTTTGGACAGTTTTCTGACAGAGCACTCATACCATTATCTTTATTTAGTCACCAGGCAAGTGATTTTCCTGTAACGTGGCAAAGAGCTGACCATCATTCCTGGAGTTTCAGTTTACCTGTAAATAGTGAAGAAAGGGAAAAAAAATATTTTACAACACACATCATTTGGACAGCAGCATACACATACAAAACCACAATTCCTACAGGCATCCTAAACATGAGAGCATCCCTCTGCCTACATTACAGATGACTTAAAACAAAAGATCAGGACCAAAACTTGCAGTAAAGATTGACCGAGAATTCTAGCAAAGACCTTTGGAAGATGAAACCTATGTCAAAACCAAGATAACATTATACAGGTGTCAAGAAAGCAACAAAACAAGATGTAAGTAGATACTTTGCAAGCCAGATAAAACCACTGAAAGGAAACAATGAATACTTGAATTTAGGGCAAGTTAGAATAACTAAGCAACCCCACAGGTTAAGCTTTACATTTTGCACCCATTACTGGTCTCCAGTACCAAGAGTGGATATCTTTCTAATATTGTATGCTAAGGCTCAACACTTTTTGAAGTTCTGTTGTTTCAAACCCCCCATACCCCCCCCCCCCCCCCTCAAATATAGCAGTGGTAAAGCTTAAAAATTCTGGAAAAAAGGAAGAAGCCTCCAGATTTGTAATTGCAATACCCCACAATATATGGAGCACTTTTATTCTGTTTGCAAGTGACCACACAGGACTTTTACACTTTTTCTTAAGCAAAATATACAGAAAACCACTCCTCAAAATCCACAAATGTGGAACAGTAAATTTGTTTAAAAAGGAGATGTTTGCTCAACACACCTAACACCTTGTAGCCTTCCACTCCAGTCTCAGCAATATGAAATGTCCCTGTGATACAGCCACAGAAGCTCAAAAAATCTCACTTTTCTTGTAGAGAGAATGGCAATTTCACTGATGACATTGCCTATATACTTAGTTTGAAAAACTGTTGCAGCTCAAAGCCTGCTGGGCTTAAAGGAAAAAAAAAAAAAGGTTTGATTCACAAGTTACTTTCCTAATAGTTATCTACTCAAAGTTAAAATATAACTTACTACTGCTGCTTCAAATTTCTAAAATTAACATCTTGAAAATAGCACACATGGACATAATTTAAGATACTGACATTTTATTCTTTCCAGGATATTTATCTTCCCAGACCTTGCCCTTTAACATGACTTGGGCACTCTGCCAACTTTAAATGCCAAAAGAAAACGTTTAGAGACATACTGGGTCCCAAAGTCTGCTTGCAGCAGCATTAGCAAACTTGTCCTTCAAGAAGCTGTGCAAAACAGAATTGTATCTTTGTTTTCCCAATTTTCTGTCTCCAGCTTTTAACAAATGGGCCAACACAATGAAAAAAAAATGGTCATGAAGATACTAGGAAGATACTAGGAAGACTTTTTTTTACTGTAAGGGTGGTGAGACACTGGAACAGGTTGCCCAGAAAAGTTGTGACTCCTGTCAGCAGGACTGAGCTGTTAAACTGCCTACTGGGCTTAAACCACACCAGCAAAGCAAGATCAAGTTTCTAACAGACTCTACCTTGTTTCCAGTCTGCCACTTTTTCTAACTTCTTTGTCCAAGATTCTCAACATATAAAAAAGAAAATGTAGCTATTGATTTTACAGGGGCATGAATGAACACTGAGTCACACAAATAATACCCAAGCACCCTCTAGAAGTAGATCAGATGATGCTAGTACAGTGTAGATCTACCTATCCACCTGCTTCATGTTCAAGTCAAACTGGAGGCAATGAGAGCATGAAAAGCCCTTGAAAGGAGTGATCTTACCAGTATTCAAACCACTGCAAAATAGTACCTTCTTTCAGCATCAAGTGGAAGAAACTCATTTCACAGTCAGTACTTCAAAGAATTTTTTCTCATATTAACTCCTGATACCTGTCAATATAAAGCAATGTGGACTTTAACATGGACTATCTCTTATTTGAGTCCAAAGTACATTATAACTTTTCCTCTAACATCTTCAAAGTACAGTTAAAGAGGCATTTAGAAGGACCAGAAGGGCTCACGCAGCTTAAACTGTATCTATTAAAAATACGGGGATGTAAAGTATTAAAAAATTAATCTATTATTCTTGGAGATGGGGGAAAAGAAATCAATACTACTGCTCACAAAAAAAAAAAAGAAAACAATGGGTATTTCTTATTTAAAGATTCATTTAAAATAACCAGATTAAGGATTCTGTGTTGTTAAAACAATTTTTTATGCAAGAGTTTTATGCCTATTTCTCAGCTTTACAGCACTCCAATTTCACATTCATTTGCTAACTCCAACCTGGTTTTTGAGAACTCAAAAGGCACACACAAACGGGCCAAACCAAACAAGCACACAGCTGCCAAAGCGATGAAGAATTAAGACAAATCCCATCCAGCATTTTGCTCAGCTTCCTGATGAAAACTCGCAACTGAAGCTCTCCAAACTTAAGAGCTACTGCTGGAAGCCAAGCAGAACCTCGACTCAGCTCAGTAGCTTTCCACTGACAGCTCCTTTCTACCAACCTGGGGCTCCACAGAGGCTGCTGCCAAGCACCGACTCGGCTGCGACCAGCCCGGGTCTGGGTCTAGGTTTGAGACTGGAATTTTTGCAGGCATCTCTTTCACCCAAAGCTTTGTTCTTGTCGCCATATAAACAGTTAAAAACCCCCCTCCTGCTTGACCACGGTTATGCAAGAAATAATTTCTGCAGTGTTTTACCAGGTCAAGAAGATTTATGGGGAGTTTTATCCTGCTTCCTGTTACAAGTGCTTGAAAAAATGTGCTAGCGTTCAGCACTTCTCACTCCTCAGTTTCCTACCATGCTTGCTACCTGGGTTTGTACAGCACGACACCCAGCGAGGAAGCANCCCCGCCGGGGGGGGCTTTCGGGCAACTGGCGCAGGGCACGTGGCCGTCATGGTGGCCTCCCGTGTGGTATCTCCCGAAGTTTGAGCTCACCCTGTTATCTCTGGCAACAACCCACTTCTTTTGGCCACCACACCTGGGTTTAGTTCCCCTTCAGGCTGTGACCCCAGGGCAGCAGAGTTTACTTCAGCGCTGTGTGAACATTGGTT
>VWZY01009550.1:18075-54458 GCA_013399075.1 Chloroceryle aenea
GTAAGAGCAACAAAACCGGTGGCCGCACGCAGGGGCAGCGGGGTAACACCGCGCACCCAAATAAACGGCCTCAAAACACGCCCCAAGTTAACAGAAAACGAGGGTTTAGGGATTGTTGGGTTTTTTGCAAACCTTCCACCTNCACTAACTAAGCCACGTCCTGAAGTGCCACATCTAGATGGTTTTTAAACACCTCTAAGAATGGTAATTCCACTCCCTCCCGGGCAGCCTGTTCCAAGGCCTCACCACTCTGTGTGTTTTTTTACTAATATCCAACCTCAATCTCCCCTGGAGTAATTTAAGCCCATTTCCTCTTGTCCTCTCACTGGTCACCTGGGAGAAGAGACCACACACACACCCCCCTCACTGCACCCTCCCTTCAGGGAGCTGTGGAGAGCAGTAAGGTCTCCTCTCAGCCTCCTCTTCTCCAGACTAACCAACCCCAGCTCCCTCAGCCACTCCTTATCAGACATTTTCTCCAGACCTTTTTACCAGCTTCGTTGCCCCTCTTCTTGGAAAGCATGAGAGCCTCGTGGCCAGCTCAGTGCCCTGGATTTGCCACAGCATGATGCTAATGCCCATTTGGCAGCCCAGTGGGAGTAGAGACATTTCATATCTTCAAATAGCCAGATTCTACCAGTGCACCACAGTGCAACTAGGACATGCTCCATATAACCATAAGCATACCTGCTTTGTCAACCTGTGTAGCACAAATGAACTCCATCCTTGGCAAATCCAACATCCCACTCATGAAGTGAGTGCAGGGACTCTCACTTCTGTCTGGTATTTTACAAGAACAGACATGAGTGCTTCATGCCACCATTCCCATATTCCATCCCCTGAAGTTGCTTAACCGTGATACTTGCAGCAGAGCTTTGTTTGCTTTCCATCATGTGTTTAATTTTGATGTGTTTGGTCAGCTGTCCCTTACACGATGCCAGGGTATCACTTGTTTTGTTCAAACAATAGTTTCTTCCTTCAGGGTTTGGGTAGTACTCTACAGTTCTCATTCTCTGAATTGATGGTGAAATTAAACATATTCAAACATAGAAATGCAGATTTTTTTCAGACCTGGAGAATTTTTTTCTGCAATTGCTTCCTTGTACATAGTTTTCAAACCAGTGCCTTTTCTTCCTTGAGTATGCCATCACTTCCTCCATGTTGATTCCCGTAAGCTTACTCGTAGTCACTCCTCAAAGACTGTACTCAGAGGGATTACTTATTCGCACCTCTGCTTTTGTTCAAGACCCACATGCATTAACTCTATTTACATTTGAGTTGAAGTAAACATATGTTTTATTATGAATTATAAAAATGTACTGTAAGAAGAAGCTTCATCTTAGCTTCATCTTATGTCAGGTCTTAGGCTGGACCTGATGATCTCAAAGGTCTATTCCAGCATCTATGATAATTCTGTGTAATTCTGTGTAATCTTGGGGTTTGAACAACTTCCAAGCCAACATGGAGGCACTGACGACTTAGTTAAAGGTTTGGAAACATGTGGGAAGGCATGTTTTAACTTACTAAATGGTAGAGGAGATCCCCTGTTCCAGACTCACAGAACAATTACTCTTTCCCAAGTGGGAAGCTCAGGCTTTTTTGGGTACAAGGGCTATTTTTTTTCTTCATCTTCATTTCATTAACAGTAATTAGGGGAAAGAAGGGATTCTCATACTGACTTTCTTCCATGCTAACAATATCAGGATGAAGAGCTGGCTTGAGCCATCGGGCTCTCAGAGAGGAAAACTGTGAAACGTTTACCAGATTATCTGTTAATATAAGGGGGGAGAAAACTCCTTATGAGCTGGATGGGTAATTTTTTGTTCCTGTTGCTCTATGTGATAAGACTTTGCAAGCTCTCATGTCTTTTTTAGCTGTGCAAAATGTTTTTATCTGCTTTTACCTTGACTCTTTTTGAGTCAAGGGTGGTGTGAAGGTGTCTGGCTAAACCAGGGAAACTCCACAGGCCATCACAATCTTAGGAACAAAGATATTAGAGTGCTTTACATGTTTATCTGCACTATACTTTGTTCCACAGTATCCAAAGGAAAACAGCACTGCTTCCAATTACGCTGCACAAAGTTTGAAAATTTGTGACAAGGTGAGGTTCAGAGAAAGAAGTGTCTCCAGTAGCTAGCAATGACCAGGAAAGCCCTCCACCATGTGCCAAGAGAATAGGGATCATGCCAGAAACCCAGCAGCCTCAGGAAGACTGATATACTAGAGGTATATAATACTTGATAAACATTGAAGATAAACTGGTCATTTGTAGAATCTGGTACACATCACCATTGACATAATTCTGATGTCACGTATTTGTCATCACCACACTTTTGAAGTAAAAACCAAAGTACTCTCTGGCACTCATCTGAGAGAAACTCATCTCTCCAAACCAGAAGAACATTCCAAGACAACACACGCAAGTGTCAGCACTGCCCGATTGTGATTCAGGAGCAAAACATGCATTGTTCTCAGAGCAGAGGGTGTTTCCTAGGGATTTCTTGTGACTGAACTGATCATGAAGCATCTAGCAAGACTCCAGTTAGAGAGGAGTAAACTTGTGAATTTCTGGGTTTGTTCCACCATAGAGCTCACCGTAGAACTCACCGTTTCCCCAGGTGAGTTTTACAACCCAACCTATTACCTCAATTGCACAGTGAGCTGTGTCAGTGTACCTGGGCACCCAGTTCTTGCCTGATTCTGAAAAGCCCGTCACTGCTTCCTGACGCAGGCCTCCAAGGCATGTTTAAGGGCTAACACCTCTGGGCCAATGCCAGGTTGCTGCTAGCACGACTGCATTGTTCAGAAATCAGTCAAACCAAGACGCCAGACAGAGATTTATGTCCTTCAGTATCCTGGAGTAACTGGTCAGGGTGAGCTTCAGAGTGACACAGCAAGCTATTCCAGTTGGCCCTGAAAGGTACGGCTCCTGACATATCAATCACTGCCGTTGGAAGTGGTGACTGTGCCACACCAGTTAATTCAAAGGCAGTCCAGTAATTCCACTGAAGTTCTGTTACTGAACTTGTAATTTAATGTAGGTTAATGTGGAAAGGAAGCAAGAAATACAGATTTGTGCCAGAGAGCCTATTTATATTGAGCTATACCTTACTATAGCTGCAGCACCAAAAGCTATTAATCTTTGAAAACAAAAACTAGTTCTGAATCTCCCGCAGTCTGAACACACCTGCTTCAACACAACATCTTGGACCCACCGAGATCCTCATTCCAGAAAATCTGAGATGCAGAAGTGGTTGATTGTCCGATTAGCCATGTCCAAAGTCTAAATCAAAACTGAGTGTCCTCTTGTACAAGGCTCACTCTTCTCGGAGAGGACAGGGTAGAAACCAAAACCCAAAGACATGGACATCACATTGCACTCGTAATAGTGCTTTTAGCATTACTCTTTCAAAGATGTCTGACATACTTTGTATACATGGTGGTAAACTGAAACATGTTTTCATGTAGTGAGGCTTGTTTGGTGACAGGGTCCAGGATTTCCACACAAAACAAAGAGAGTTCCTATTTAATCAAGTATATCCACTTAAAGCAAATGTATTCTGTATAAAGCAACTGATCTCAAACTGATATTTTAAGTAAGTGAAAAACTTGAACATACCAGTTATCTCAAAAGACAGATTTCACATTTAGCATCTCATTTAAAATAAAAGCAGGAGTTTATTTTTTCTTTTTTAAAAGAGGTAGAAGATCTTTCATTAGTTCTACATGTTTCCATGCGCAACTGCGGCTTAAGTGGAGGAGATCTCTGCAGTTGTGTGTCTGTCACTGCAACATTTAACCAGAAATGCATGCTAGGAGTACCTTTCTCCTCCTGCCCATCCAGAATCACTGTGGGTTTCTTTACGGGGAGCTTCTCTTCTACCTTTTCTGCATCTCTTTTTACATGCCTCCCAAGAACAATGCTGACAATTGTTGGGTATTTTTCTTTTTCTTTCTTTTTNTTTTTTTTTTTTTTTTTTTTTTTTCTTCAGCACACAGAAACTCTATAAGTTTGGTCATTTCCAATGTGCCTAAGCAGGTCCACACCCTTGCTTTTGTGGCTTCACCACATTAGTACTTAAGTAAATCAGTAAAACAGTTAAAAGTGTTCTCAAGGCATCCCAGAATGGCTTCAGGGTTATTACTGGTGTCCTCAGGACATCCTTGAGGTGGAGACAGTATGTTGGCACTAACAATACTTGTCGGATCTGAAGCAAGTGAGGGCTTCACTAGCCAGTAGTTGAGTCACTGAAATGTTTCACAACTTGCTATCTCTGCCTGACTCACAGCCACCTCAAGATCTTATCCTGTTTTGTGGGTTAGAACTCTTGGAGTCAGCAAAAGTGCAACTGAAATGGCTGTAATTAACTTTCAGTGAAGTTTGTAAGATGGATGCAACATCTTATCCCTCATATATATGTACCGTGAATTTCAAATGTCCTTTTCTCTAATGACTACAATCTGTCTGCTGTTATCACAGAGCATCTCTCTGACTTCTACTTTTACAATTTGCTGTGCACAGTGAGTGCTCAGCACTGGTACAATAAACGACAACATGCTGAAAAGGAACCAACAACTGTGAGCAAAGGAATTCTAGATTTACTTTTCTCACCCAGTCAGAAAGGGGCAGCACACAATAAGAGCTGGACAAACTGTACAATTACTGCTTGTCTATAATCAGTTTATCCAGTGCCTTGCTAGAATACCACTAAAATTACATGAACAAAAGCAACAAGTAAACTGGAGTAACAAAGTGGCCTGAGGAAACCCATACAAGAACATTAATCTTTAAATTGCTAGGAGTTGCAGCAGACCTGAAATATGGTCACTGAGAAAGGAAGAATCTTTAGAAGCAGTAACTTGCAGTGGATTGAGCTTTGAAAAATAAACCTGTCTCAGGAGACACTGAGGTATGTTGGTGATTTCACCCTGTATTAGAAGGAAGGATTAGTTGCCTTAGCAGCACACAGAAATGACTGTACTGCTGTTTTCTCCTACCAACTGTAAAAGCTCAAAGGAGCACGAGACAGAGGAAGCAACACAGAGACCTATCTTTGCTTGAGCTGAGACATTCCTTGCAGAAAAAGAGCAAAAAAAATCAAAGTAGCAGATGTGTGGTAGATAATGCTCATAATAAAATAATACTCACAACAAAATAAGATAATTATCTACAGCAATTGATTTCCGATGACTGGATTGTGAACCCTTTGCCTTTTTACTGTAATTTACTCTAATTTACTCTCTCTCATAGGGCTGAGCTCTAACTGTCTGAACATGAATCACTCTGCTAAATGCTGTCTCAAATTCTTCCAGAGACTAGGCCAAGTACTTTGATTAATATGTTGCCAAGCAGACAATTTTGTGCCGGCAGCATCACTGAGTTCTTGCAGAAGCTGTGCTTTTCCTGTTTTCTCACCTTGTTTCTGCTAAAGTGTCCTAACAAATAAGCAGCACTGCCATTGTTAGTAGTTTTTAATTGATTAGTCATCAGAAACTTTGTGCACAAACTGAGCAGGGTTCCAATGCTAGCCTAATTGCAAGGATGTCTTAGGAAAAGCCCAAGTAATCTGGAGTGGTGACCATAGCTGGAATTGCAACATGCTCCCACATTCAAAAACCTTATCCTCTCAGGCTGTTTGGGGAAAATGTCTCTGAAGTTATATTTATTACTAGATTTTCATTTCTCTTTAATAACATTTATCCACTGTTCTTCCATATACACTGTACAGCCCAAAATACAGTCCTTGGCACAGTGACTTTTCTTTGCAACCCCTGTGTACCACCTTACCATAAACCTATCCTGGTAGAACAAGAGCCAAGGGCAAAGAGTCAGGTTAGAAAAAAAGAAGTATAAAGTGGATTTAAGCCATCTAAGTGGCCACAGATGTGGAGAGAAATGAACTTTTAAATAGAAGACTGCTATGGCTCAGTCATGCCATACTTTCTGCTCAGTGCCAGCATATCAGCTTTAGTTAAGACTGAACCATCTTAAAACCAGACAGATTTATAGTCTGCAAGGTAGATTTTCATTGCCATTCCCCCATATAAATAATAAAAAAAAAGATTACCCATGACAGACCCCTCCCTGTGGCATTCCTGTAGCACACTGACCAGGACACAACTATTTTCTCAGTAAGCTTTTGTTCATCATCAGCATTCATAACAAGTAACTCTACCCAGATGGCTCCGCTTCTTTCCTTTTCCTTCCACATGTCCTTCAAACACAAACATTAGCTCAGATTTTTTTAAGAGTAACTGCAATTCTCTCTCATCTTACCTCAAGGAGACCAACCCATTACAGCACAACAGCTTCTACTAAATCCTGTCCTGGTCCTACAGCCCTCAGCAGAAAGCAAAACAGTCTCCAGCTTTCTTGCTGTCAAGGTGTCAGTATCCTCCTGCCACAATCATCTCCTTAGATTTTCCTTCTTCCCATTCCCCAGCTGTACACGTCACATTCCTCCTTATAACCTTCCTTTCCAGACAAGCTCTTCAGAACTTTCAGCCCCCAGGTCTCTCAGGCTTTTGTAAAGCCTGACTTGGGCCACTTAGGACAGAGCTCATAGCAGCAGACGATCTGTCTGTGGTCAGTGAAAGATGCAGGGAGCCCTCTTCTGACCTGCTCCCCTCTGTCCGCTTGAAAATTATCTCAGGCATAGATATCCACATGTACTGTGGATGTCAGCACTGGACGGTATGAATCCAGTCCTCACACCTGCCTGAATGGCCTGCAGCATCTCTAATGAATACATTCTATGCATTCTATTTTGTATTAATTCCCGTTATTGCATCAGGTTACAGAAAAGAAGGAAAACAATTTGGGTTGTATTATTTTTTGAACTAGTAATTTCTTGTTGCTTCTGAAAGAACCTGTAGGAGATTTTTTTTGTTCTCTGATGTAATTTTCCATTTTCTGAAGTGTTGGCACTCTCCTCAGCCCAAATAAAGCAAACAGTAGTGTTGAATACAGAAGTAATTCATGAGCTGCTTTTCTGTCAGTAGAACCTTTAAAAATGAGTCAGTAAATGCTAACAGTGGTATTAAGCAATTCCAGCTCCCACTACCATTATGCTTTCTCCTCTGGAAACGTTCATTATGTATGGTTTTATTGCTATAAAACACAACTAGACCACAGCTATACATTGGCATTTTGGAAAGGGGGGAGAGAAAAATAAAGGGGAAAAAAAATCTGTATTTTCAACAGCCACAGAGAGCTTTTCTGATTAATTTCTTTAAAATTTCTCTGGTTTTGCTATTCGCAGTCACTCAAGGACTATCTTGTTATAGGAGCAGAAGAAAAAATATTGTGTGTATTCTTTTGCCTAACTAGTCATCACTGTTCCCATGGACCTTGTTTAACTGTGTTAGCAACTGACCTGTGATATGAAAGTTATGGTAAAATACTGGTGCTGTGCTCTTTGACTTATTAAACTACAGAAAATATTTTGCCTAGATTTCAGTATTCAAAAGCAGCTCTTCACCCACATTAATACAGCTTCAGGTGGCCCAGTGAGCTGCAGTGTTCAAAAATAAATTACATTTATTTTTAAGTTCTTTGAATTCAAATACTTTTCTTCTCTGGATTTCCATCTGCTCTCTTTGTCTTCTGTCTTTTCTTCAGGTTGCATGTGAGCACCCACAGAGATGGGTACTGTAGTCATGGTTGTGACCTGTGGGGGTTACCTGACCCATGGGTGTGTAAAGATGGTGACTGTGGGGTGCTCAGGATTCTGCAGCACACAAGGACACAGAGGTCAGAGTTTTTAAGAATGTCTTTGCTACAAATCATTATTATTAAAAAAACAAACAAAACAAATCAAAAATCAACCAACCAATAAAGAAAAATAAAATAAAGCAACCCCACCACAAACCCAAAAATCCCTCTCCCAAGAAAATGCCAAACCCAAAGCATTATAACTATCAATATCTAAAAATATATGCTACAATTCACTACAAAATTGTGATATATTTGCTTGCTTTCATAATGGCAGAGTCACAGAAATCACAGAATCACTATGGTTGGGAAAGACCTTTAAGATCATCAAGTCCAACAATTATCTAACTCTACCAGGGCCACTACTATACCATACCCTTAAGCACCATATGTAGACAGCTTTTAAATACATCCAGGGATGGTGATTCAACCACCTTCTTGGGCAGCGTGTTCCAGTCTTTGATAACCCTTTCTGTATAAAAGTTTTTTGTGATGTCCAAACTAAACCTCCCCTGGTATAACTTGGTGACATTTCCTCTTGTCCTACCGGTTGTGACTTGTGAGAAAAGACCATCACCCACCTTTCTATAACTTCTTTCAGGTATATTATAAGTTATATTTCAGGTATATTTCCAACCTCCCTGCATGCAGCAGGGACATCTGCAACTAGAGCAGGTTGCTCAGAGCACCGACCAACCTCACCTGGAATAGTTCCAGGCATGGGTCAGCAACCACCTCTCTGGGCAACCTGGGCCAGAGTCTCACAACCCTCAGTGTAAAAAATGCCTTCCTTCTGTCTAATCTAAATCACACTCTTTTTATTTAAGAGCATCACCCTTGTCTTATCACAACAGGCCCTGCTCAAAAGTCTGTCCCCATCTTTCTGATGGGCCCCCTTTAAGTACTGAAAGGCCACAATAAGGTGTCTCTAGACCATGTCGCTCAGCTCTGCATGCAAACTTTCCTTAGACATCTCCCAGGGATGGCGACTCCACCATCTCCCTGGGCAGTCCACTCCAGTGTTCTATCTCCCTTTCCATGAGGAAGTGCTTCCTAAGATCCAACTTGACCCCCCTGGTGTAGCTTCAGGCCCTGCCCTCTCCTCCTGGCACTCGTTGCCTGGGAGAAGAACCTTACTCCACATGACTACACCTTCCCTTCAGGGCGCTGTAGAGTGTGATGAGGTCCCTCCCCACCGAGTCTCCTCTTCTCCAGGCTGAACAGCCCCAGGTCCCTCAGCCTCTCCTCATAGAACTGAATGTGCAAACCACTAAAGCTTGCTCCTTTGGAGCATTCTCTAAAACTGGTGCTAAATCACTGTCTGAAAGGGTGTCACCTTAAAAAAGGAGATGAACAGAATGTCTGATACAAGAGGAGACAGAAAATGCGGATGGGTCTGCTGTTTAGCTGGCATTACACTTGTAGTTTGAGCTGATTGTAGTGTAAGCTATTAAACTGGTAATATAAACCTCTCATGACTGCTAAGAACAGAGTTTGAGAGTGAATTAAAATTGTCGAAGCAGCTGTGCTTTTTTAATGCTTTTTTGGAATGCAATCAAGAAGTTCTATTTACTGTAATGACTGGTCCCCCCACAACACCTCTGGCCCCTTCAGGTCTCTGACCGCAGTTTGTAGAGCTGGGAAGGTGATACCATGGGAGGAAACATCTCTTCCACCCCTGGAACAACTGAGACCAGCAGTTCTGAGCTCTGAATGCTCCAAGCCTCCCTTATGCCACCTAAGTGATGAGCAAGCTTCATGTCCTCCCGATTTCAGCTTGTTGCTCTTCAGCAGAAGACTGAAGGAGGAAAGAGGAGCCAGACTGCAGC
Source organism: Chloroceryle aenea (assembly GCA_013399075.1). Classification (NCBI taxonomy): domain Eukaryota; kingdom Metazoa; phylum Chordata; class Aves; order Coraciiformes; family Cerylidae; genus Chloroceryle; species Chloroceryle aenea. Next base: position 27,619 of record VWZY01009550.1, read on the forward strand.
ACTACACATTTTTATTTTTTTTCCCTTAAACAGGACACACTAAAGATGGAAATTCACATCGCATGCAGGCAAGCTGGAAATAATTATTTTTGTTCCCGTGAGTCAACTGTAAGCACTCTTATTTCCTCACCCTTCATTTGTGTGGTGTTTGTGCTGTGTTGCTTGGCAGCATTTCAGGGAACAGTTTCAGAATGATGGCTTACTTGGGATAAGGAGCAAATAAGGCAAAGGACAAGGGAAAAGACAAATCCAAAGGGAAGAAACCAAACCCGTACTTCAGGTAAGCTGTTTCCAGTGTAGATCTCATTGTAGAACAGTCTCTATTTTTAGAAAGTTATGTGCAAAAGTTGAACAAGTTTAAAAAATTGATACTTTCCCTTGTTTCACTCAGCAGAAACTTCTCCAAGATTGTTTTGCTTTCTTCAAGAGCAGCTTTTCAAGGATGTATTTCAGTTTACTGAAAACATTACAAATCTGACTCATGCTTTTATGCCAACTGAGTGAGGTTGCTTATCAATGTTCAAACTCAACTGGTGAGAAGCTGAAGGAGCATGGTTAGCAGGCTGTGCCCCAATAGAGGAGGCCTCCTGCCCCTTCAGGGAATTCTGTGCCTCCTCCTGATCTTTGCTGTATGCCCCAGCTGTTAACCTCAGACATCAGCCATTAGGAAAGCTGGAGCAGAGGAAAGAAAAAGCATAAGCAAAGCAGAGTCTAACCTCATTGGTAGCTCTGAAGGAGCTACAGGTTTAGAGCAGCATTCAGAGGGACCTTAATATACGGGAGAAAGCAGCAGGTGGTCCCAGCTGGCCTTGGACAGAGTCATCACGGGCTGTCTCCTAACTTTCCTTGTGCTAGTATCTACAGCAGTTAAGATTCAGACTTTTCTAGGATTTCTGGAAAAGGATGGCATCAATGACTTGTGAAGAGGATGCTGCAATAACATAGCACTTGGCTTATGCACAATCACGGCAAAGAAATTGAGCTCCTGGAGCAGAGACAGAAATCAGATAAACCATCTTAAAAATAATACACAGAGGCCTTAGCTGGTACCTCTTAGGAAATATGAGCATGTGTCAGATGAGATATACAATAATTTATAAATCGGCTAAGTCCAGATAGCACTTCACAGAAATGCAAGCTACATTTCCATGACAAAAACCGTGCTCCCGTTTCTGGCTTTAAAGTGTGTAGACACGGTGTTTTCTTCTTTAACATCATTTTAGAAATTTCTGAATGGTTTTGAGTGACTTTCCTTTTTAGAAACAAACTTAAATGACTATGGAGCATAAAAAAACCCCGAATCTCTGTCCAAAGGTATAATTTTAACAGTATTAAAAAGAACTCACCAGAAGCTCACAGTGTTTTTATCAATCTGTGATACTACTTATGAATTGCTATTTCTATTCTAACTGCCCTTCTGTAGTCTAATGCCATCCAGTTATAATGACAATAATGATCTTCAAAGGAGATTGATTAAACTAAAAATACCGTTCTGTTGATACAACTAAAACAGCTCCTCACTGTAAGCATAAGAGTAATTTTGCCTGGAGGTCACTAGAACACCCTTTATTTAGATTTCTTTTTGACGAGACTTTCAGCCACAAGTGGAGTTAAGCAAAGGCAATAACGTCTGCTACATCAAATATAGGGCATAGCAGCAATCAGTGCAGCATTACAGCAACTTACACTGCAACTGGAACGTTACTTTAAAGGTACCAGCATGCTCTGCTTATACTTCTGTGGTTTGCCAGGCTTCCTGCCCCTTCCTGTAACAGTCAGTTAAGGGGGAGCTGTAATAGGCACAAAGAATAAAATCAACATTAACACTTGCAGATGTAGCAAGTTATTTTTCTGTTGAAGAAGTGATTCAATTTTATCATTTTTTTTTGTGCCACATTTTTGAGATATTTCATAATAATTGTCATTCTGGGTCAAAGAGCATGCTAATTCCCTGGTTTCTTACAATAGATACAAATCTGGGTCTACTTATGGAACATGAATGTGACCCATATGAGGACTAGAAGCTGAAACCCATGGCCAGATACTCCTTTTCATTACTAAAGTTGTATTTCTCAATCATTTCTCATGCTGAAGGGGTGGAAACTACATGTAGTCTTTGAATTTCGTGCATCTCACCTTTGCTTGGCCTTTCCTAGTTATTATTGTTTAGTTGATAAGTCTTTTGATGCTAAGATACCTGAAATATGTAAGATTTACTGGCAGATTCATGCTGTGCCTTTCTTTTCTTTGTCAGTGCTGTCAGCAGCTATAAAGAGCAAAAATTGTGTTCAGCACAAGGTCTTGTCCTGTTTGAATTTATAGCATGAACTTGCTGGGTTAAAAGAACTTGACTGCAAAGTCAGTGCTAGAAAAAAAAATGGTGAGCAACAAAAAGAAATTCAAGTAGAAGCAAATATTTTCTGGGCTAGGCTTGAATAGAAGACATGAAATAAGGCATGGGAATGCTCAGTGTATGACCAGGGAGGAAAAAATGTCTGGACTACATGATCAGCAAAAGAGAGTACTTTCTTACCAATAAAGCCAAAGACTTCCTAGAAGGTACAATAGTATGTGACTAAATCATTGTAATACATCAAAAAGAGGAAAAAAATATTAGGACTGCACAAGCAACCTTATTTAACAAATAATTTTGAATCATTCATTTTGTGACCTTGTTCATGTTAATCTCGATAATAATCTAGGAACGAAAGCCCAACTGGACCACACCAAAATGTCCCATCTGGTCCAGCAATGGCCACTGAAGATGCTGCTAAAGGATACTATGCAAATCTATTCATTAGCTATGTTTACAACATTGCATTCAGGATTGCTGGGATCTGTTGTCTGTTGCTCTCCCTCTTCCTCCTGTCTTGCATTTGGAAAAAGTGCATGGATGTTGCCCCTCTCCTGGGATTAACCCACTCCCAGCAGCCTGGAAAATGAATGCCTGCCCAGGGCTGGTGTGCTACCAACACTGCCCACTGTCCTCTGCTGGACTTCATGGCACTTCTGGGTTTATCCATCGATGCAGGAAGGAGGACTGGCAAAAGAAGGACCCAGGTATTACACCGCCAGTAGCCCTTCACACCCACATGTCCCCTCACTCTGTGGCACTACCCAGTTAATGGGATCAGAACAAGCAGGCCAACTCCCTGCTCTTTTCAGTGACATCCAGTGACAGGACAAGGGGCAGTGGGTGCAAGCTGGAACAGAGGAGGGTCCATGTCAATATAAGGAGAAATGTTTCCACAGTGAGGGTGACAGAACTGGAAGATGCTTCCCAGGGAGGTCATGAACTAACTGAAACTACCTTTGGTGGGGAATCAGGGTCCTTGGGGAGGGGCCTACAGGAGCACCCTGAAGTGAGAGCAATCTGCTCACAAGGGTGGATGGCTCCCTCCCTTGACATTTCCTCCTCAAGTCTTGCCACCCAGTACACCTAAGATGAGATCACTGGCCTAGACCCTAGCAGACACTGCAATCCTGTCTTTGGGGCAAGCATTAATTACAGGCCCAGGCCCTCTCTGATGCATGGGGGTAACAATCAGGCAAAGAGTCAATGACACTATGGAGTGAGAAGGAACATTGATGTGTTTCCCCAAGAGTATCTAGACCATTAGGTTTAATTCCTTTTTGAACCTGCTGATACTGTCTGCCTCCACAATGTCCTGTAGCAACAGTTTCCAGGTCACTACTGTCTGTGAGAAGTACTGTCCTTTTTTAAGCCTGGAGAAGTCTGAGAGGAGAATTTATCAATATCTATAAATATCTAAAGGATAGGTGAAAGGAAGATGGAACCAGAGACTCTTTTCAGTGGTGCCCAGTGACAAGACAAGGGGCAACGGGAACAAACTGGAACACAGGAGGTTCCATCTAAATATGAGGAAAAACCTCCTTACTGTGAGGGTGACAGAGCCTGGAACAGGCTGCTCAGGGAGGTTGTGGAGTCTCCTTCTCTGGCAAGATTCATACCCTATCTGGATGCGATCCTGGGTATTATGCTCTGGTCAAACCTGCTTTGCTGGGGACATTGGACTAGATAACCTCTAGAAATCCCTTCCACCTCCAACAATTCTGTGATTCTGTGAAGCCAAGTGTCAATTCCAATAACAATGCTAATACCATAAGATTTGGTGAATAAAAGTTCTATGTTCATCTTACTCGCTGCCATTAATATTTTGTAAGCCAATGATATCTTTATTCTCCACCACCAGCCACCTTCTCTGTAAACCAAAAAGTTTCAGCCTCTTGTTTCCCTTCGTAGGAAAGCTGCATTATAATTTTGTACAGTGCACCTGTATCTTGAAGGAAGGGTGCCATACGATACTCAATTGTTCAAACAATACTCTGCACAGGTGGCCCAAGGTTTTATGTATTAATAAAATGACATTTTCTGTTTTATTCTCAATCTATTTAGATAGGTTTTCTGGTTTCTACTGCACACTGAGGTGATTCCTTCAGAGAACTGTCAGTTATTCCAGGATTTCTTTCCTGAGCTGTAAGTGCCAGTTCTGCTAAATTCTGCATTCAGAGTCATGCAGGCATGGGCTAGATTATTTTTATCTGTATGTATTAGCTTGCATCTACCTACACTGAGATATATATACCACCTTTTTTCCTACTCTCTCAGTCCTGTGTGAGATGCACCTGGAGTTTCTTGTCAGTGTCTCTATTTCCTTTGATCCCTAACCCCAGCTGTAGTCTCATATGTAATCTCCCTCCCTCCTCCTTCTCCAGAACAGAAAACTCCAATCTCCCTGTCATTTGTGGAGGCTCCCATAGTACAGCTGTACATGAGGTCCTCCCAAATGGCTGTCATTCCCAGTCTCTGCACTGACCTCCTCCATCAAACATCTTCACCACATTCTCACTACATTCTCACCAGTTTCCAGTTTCCTCTTCTCTAATACTTACACTTATTAGTCTTCCACTCACTGTGTATCCATCTCCTGGCAAACTTTCCCCATGTTGCTTCTTTCTTCTTACAAATGTAATTAATACCAATCTTTCTGTCTGGGCAAGAACTTCTCTCAAGAACTTCTTCTCTAAATGGGTTTCCTTTCCCACCCTCTGTTTTCTGTTATCCTTCAAACTGCTCACCAGAGTATGAATCACTTTAACAGGAGTTAATCCACTTTTCAATCTTATGTTCCATGTGCATCCTGCCCCCGTTCTCACACCCATTCATCAACCATGTCCCTTAACCTCTTCTGTGAGATGCATCATGAACTCCACTCCATTCCTCTGGCCCAGGTGTAGTCACTCGTGCAGACTGATTCCTGCTGCCCAGCTGCAGAATGGGCATAAACAGACAAGAAGAGACAGGTTTCCCTCTCTCAGAAGTGGTGTTGTTTCATTGTAGGGGAGCAGAGTAAACACAGGGAACATAAAGTTTTTCTTCCTAGACTGGAGAGTTCTATTGCTCTGCAGAGTTGTTCAGTCTGCTTGGCACTAAAAGCTGCAAAACAATGGAGTGTGTTCAGTAAGGCTGACACCTTCAGAGTTGCAGTTTGCTAAATATAAAAAGACTCTCCTAAACACTGTATTGTGGAATTTTCCATTTTCTATAAAAGCAGGAGTTTGACATTTAACATCTGACATAATCTCACTGTATTTCTCAAATGCATTTCATAAATGAGATATCATCACGGAATATTTTATAATATTTTAGTTTCAAAGTTCCCAGTTTTTCATAATCATGAAAACAAGAGGGCCTGGATTAAACAAATGAGGGAAGGAGACTGGGAAGCCAAAAAGTAAAAAAGAGAAGAAAAAGAATACTGGAGAGAGTAAAGAGCTGAGGATGCATATGGAGAAAAGCCATGCATGCCTAGCTTTATCAAAAGAAGCAAAATAAAACACAGAAGAGAAATAAGCAAGAATAGAAACAAAAAATATCTACAGAAGTTACAGAAAAATGTAATATTGTAAAACAAAACAAAACAAACAAAACCAACAAACCAAACAAAACCCAACAAGCCCAAAGATTTCAAATTTTATATAAAGTAGCAGCTGAACACAAAGAAGATGAAAAAAAGGAAAATTTCTTTTAAGACGATAAATAGAAAGGGGAAATTAACTGAGGTAAAGAAGAGAAAAACAGAACAGAAGGAAGGTGGTGGCTACAAAAGGAACATTAATGATTCTGGAGTGTTTCAAAGTACTGCCATAAAGTACACAAGATGTTAACATTCTGAGAAGCCACCAAGGACATGCTGGAAGAGGAAGTGAAACATGTTTTTTTGTGGTTAGATGACCCAATTAGTGATGGAAATTGACCTGATTTAGTAAGAAGGAGATACGCTTTTATAAATCACTGTCTTAAATATAATGGGTATTTTACCCATTTTAACAACTTAGCTGTGACTCCTTTGACACTTGTTGGTGCTTTCTGTTGAAGATGGCTTGTTGGGACATTTTACTTATACACAGTGCTAAGCAAGCCAGTGTTTTTACATAAATGTTCACTTCAACGTCTTTACTAAAAATAATAGACTGTGTTTTCATCAGGTGTAAAACTTTGTGAAGTTGGTTTTTTTGGTTTTGTTTTTTTTTTTCCTACAGAAAAAGTGGTGGTGAGACACTGGAACAGGTTGCCCAGAGTAGTAGTGGATGCCTCATCCCTGAGAATGTACAAGCCCAGGCTGGATGGGGCTCTGAGCAACCTGATCTAGTGGAAGGTATCCCTGCCTGTGGCAAGGGGGTTGGAGATAGATGATCTTTAATGTCCTTTCCAACCCAAATCATTCTGTGATTCTATATCCATCATTGGTTTTGAGTAGGCCAATCCTGCCTAAACAACTGAGCCAGCTTCAAATATAAATGATTTCTTACCTTAATTTTACAAGAACCATCTGCGAAGGATGGCATCAGTTGGTCTGAATCCAGGAAGAGAGCAAAGGTCGGTTCAAAAAGATTCAAAAGCTCTTCTACTGTCTGCCAGTGAACATGAGGTCAAAAGTGCATAATTAAAACAAACTATGATGGTCATTTTAATCTATCATTTAGTCCAGAATTATAACAAATCTCATTAGACAATACTTTTATGTAATTAAAGGACATTATTTTTGTACAATATAAAATCCAGATGTTCAACAGGGAGGGATTTTGTCCAGGCTATAACAGGCACTACTTAAATCATGCAGTGACATTACCGGTACTCAACTGGTTTTAAGTGTGCCTGAAGAGTCTGACATCTTCCCATCTCTTGTGCATCCTTTTCCTTCCCCACCTTATCCTTTTCCTCTCATTTATGCTTTAGTTTATTAATCTATGCTTAACTTAAAAACGCTTATAAGGGACTTGCAAGTTGGAAACTGTCATTTTCACCGTATGAATGTAACAAATCATGAGCAGCTAAGGTTGTATTGAGGTTTCTTGAGGTGTTATTTGCTCTACCTCTTTGCACTTCTCTCCTTTGTTTCCAAGTAATTGGAAAAATATATAATAATAAAGGGATATGCTGGAGGTTCCTGTTTTATCTCCTTCTTTCATGTCTGGGAAAGGAAAAGAGAAGATGCTGCCAAACTATCTTCCTCTGTTTTCAAGTTCTGCATATTTTTAGATTTGAACAATAGCATTTGTCTTGAGAGAAATTCCCTAGCTATCTAAAAAACTGCCAGTGTACCTAAATATTTCCCAAAATCTCACAACATTTACATCTTTTACAGGTATGTTTTTAGTCCTCTTACTGCTTCAGAATTGGGAAAGTGGCTTTGCGCTCCCTGTCCCCTCAGGCTCCACACCCCTGCTTTGATAAGGGGGTCTGGAGGTATCCCCGAGTTGCCAGCTGAGTAGCACTGCCAGGCATACCTACTCTCCTTAGTGCAGCTGCCTCCTTCAGGACATGTTACCAGCACAACCTTCCCCATAACCTGCTTCAGCCTTGTCAGAGAAACAGAGGCCACCTACAAAATACCACCTCTAATTGGTGAGAATATTTGCACCTCCTGGTAGGTATGTCCATGCACACCCTCAGAAGATGAGTAAAAATCTTGCTCATGCAGGCAAAGTTGACCACACCTAGACTGGCTAATAAGGTCATCATATCCTTTATGAAGGCTACAAAGGACGAACTTACTGTCAATGAGAGAGCTGCAGATGGCAATTACTGGCACTCCAAGTGGATACCAGTGTAATTAACGGTGTGGGGGTCAAGGGTGGGTCTACCTTAGTAGTGTAGCACACAGCACCAGTTCTTTTTAGATGCAAACTTTTATTCAACCCTATTTGGGAGTTACAGCTTTTTACAGCTGAAGAGCTGTAAAAAGCATTGTGCTGCAGGCTTCAAAGCTGCATTTCTTATCTTTTTCCATGTTCTTGCACAGCTCCTTCATCTTTTCTGCCATAAGAAAATGCAGCTTTCACAATAAAATTGAAAACTACTCTATTGACTTGCTTCCCTGTGACTGTTCACTCAACTCCTGCTCAGATTTGGCTAACACACAGCTCATGCTAAGGCCTGATGTGTGCTTGGAACAGTGCCCCTAGGTCAAAGAAAAGGCAACATGTAGGCAGGACATAGTAGCCAGTAAAGAGTAAAGGTCATTATGCAGCCGCTGTCAAGGTCAGCTTGCTGTCTCCTGAAGCCAACCTTGCACATCAATTGTCTGGCAGTTTCTTCATAATCCAATAACTCATGGAAACTGTACAGACCAAACTTCCAAGCTGGAAAGTATAAATATGTCAGCTTACCCTAAAAATGCTTTTGAAGCAGATTCAACTGCATGTGGACTTCTGAGGCTTTCGTGCTTCCTGGTGTGATACAGGGGTTGTCCATACCATCAAGGAAGAAGAAGGATGAGCACTCTCACCATTGACTGGGTAAGTGGTGTACTCATAGGTGCACGTTATGAGGTGTGGGTTATGAATTAGAGAACTTGTGAGTCAGAAACACCAAGAATTAAGTGATGAATTATGAATTCACAAGGCAGACTGGTCTGCACAAATGGGAATGAGGCTTGATTGCTCTAGCAGGGGGGGTTGGACTAGATGATCTTTCGAGGTCCCTTCCAACCCCTAGGATTCTGTGATTCTGTGATTCTGTGATTGTTGGCTTTGCTTCTTTTCTTTCCTAATGCTCATAAAATAAAGTTTAATTTACAGACTGTGTTATCCTGTTTTTGAGAGGTCCAGATGGACAGTTCCCAGTGATCTTTGCACAAATAAATGAATGGCCCAGAGAATAGGTTGTCTGCAGTTTCTCTCCATGTCACTGAACTAAACTCCAAAAGGTGTGCTCAGAAGGGTGTCCTCAGCTTCACTTCTGACTGAGTCAGAAGTCCCTATCCTGTGCTAGTCCCTCTTCCACAGCAGGTATTTCCTAGGAAAGCAGTAGCTGGCACAAGCCAGAAGTGTGCTAGGGATAGTGCTTGTGCCTCTGCCATGAACCGCACACATATAGGCTCCCTATCTCAATGGGGATTTCTGAACACCACCAGATAACCTCTTGAACAAAGGCTTTTGTCTGAAATTCCTCCACAGAGAACAGAAAGAAGAATAAAGAGTATTAGGCATGTACCAAATTTTTAAGATGATTCTCTTTTTCTTTTTGAAGTTTGTTGATTCATATCAAAAGGACTTTTAGAGGCTGATAAACTCTAGGAGCTGAAGCTATGACTGTGCCCTTATTGCTACAAGCAGCACTTACAGTCTGTGTTGCATCAACAGAGAAAGTAACAAAGAGAAAAATGCAGTAAGAAAATTAAATCAAAATAGTAAGCCTTGTGTATTTCTTTCAGGCTGGTAATGAACGAGCAGTCAGGTCACACAACAGCCTGTTTAAAAATGGAGTGGATAGAGAACAATTTAGTTCAATATTAAATATGTCAGGAAGTGATAAAACTCCTGATGTCTTCATCATCCACTGCCAAAAGCTTCATCTATCTTAAAAAAGCACACACAGACCATGAAAAAGACTTACTTGTTTGTACTCCTTCAATCCAAGGAATTTAGAAAAAAATAATTTCTATTCAGTTTTGATGAACACACCAGATACTTCTGCTCTGTATGTGTCATAACCTATTTCCAAATGAACTAATTTATTCCTCATGAAAATCATGAAAAAAAAATCACAAAAACACAACAACAACGACAAAAACCCAACAACAACAACAACAAAACCCAACAAACCAGCCCCCACAAAATCCCCATCAAAGCAAAACCAATTAATCCCTTTGCCAGAGAGATGGGATCATCCCAGATCTGCTTCCAGAGCCAGAAGGTACACTAGTCTCTGTTATTCTAATAGATTTAAATGGGTGCCATCTACAAAGCTGCCTTGGTAATATCAAATCTTGTCCTTTGCTTACAGCAGAAAATAACAAGTCTGAACCTGTAAAAAAGGCATTTGAGATACTGTATCTTGAGTGACCTTGATTCACCAAGTAAGTGCTGAAACAGCTGTTTGAAATCATAGAATCATCAGGGTTGGAAAGGACCTCTAGGATCATCAAGTCCAACCTTCATCCTAACATCTCTCTGTCCATTAGACCACAACCTCAACTGCTACGTCCACTCGGTTTTTAAACACGTCCAGGGATGGTGACTCCACCACCTCCCTGGGCAGCCTGTTCCAGTGCTGCTCCAGTTCCTGTTCCACTCTCTCAGTGAAGAATTTCTTCCTACTATCCTCCCCTGATGCAACTTGAGGCCATTTCTTCTTGTTTTATCGTTAGTAATTTGGGAGAAGAGACCAACACCAGCCTCCCTAAAACCTCCTTTCAGGTAGTTGTAGAGAGCAGTAAGATGTCCNCAGGATTGAAGAGCCCACCTAGGCTTCTGAGCCCCCAAGTGATCTTCCCAGGACCCTGAAGTCTTTTTTTAATTGTTTTCAGGTTTCTCTCCATAACATCATCATTACCAACCTGGATAATCAACAGAGGGTAATAGTCCAATGGCTGTACGAGAACAGAGAACTCCCCAGTAATATCTCTGACCCTGGCCCCACGGAGGCAGCAGACTTCCCTGTGGTGTGGATCTGGCCAGCATATGGGGCCCTCAGTTCCTCAGAACTGAGTCTCCAACTACAATTACTGCCCTTTCTTTTTTTCTTGTTAGAGCTGGTCCTAATGCATGGGGGAAGACTGACTTACCTTGTGCAAGTCCCCTGATGGACCTTCATCTCAGTCATCATTTGCTTGTTCCTAAATGAGTCTTGAGTTACTGCTTGACATTAGCATGAGAAATGAAAGCTGGAGAACTTTGTATCATCTTAGCAGACGAATAGTCTGGATATGAAAGTCAGAAAAAAAAAATAAATTATTATCAGTTTTTTGTATTTCACTGTAGTTACTTACAGAGGTAATCATGATATCCTGTACATGAACTATGTGAGCAATGGGACTGTGTTGTGTAAGTGACAACACCATCTCATTTGAAAAAACACCTGCTTTTAATTGCATACCTGTACTTAAGAATTTTAATTTTTCTTATTTTTAAATTTTTTTCTACATTTTGAAATGAAACTTCTATTAACACAGGGCTAATACAAATTACATTATAAATGAATGAATTACAAATTATAATATGAATTTTTGCATACACAGAGCTACATCGTAAACCATTCACTTGGTATTTTTCTTGTTGAGTCTAACAATTTGAAAACACTCAGCACAATAAGCTTTTTTAAAACCTTTGAATAATCAGTGTCCCGCTGATCAGAATCAGAACCTAATCCTTGTACAATGACTTATTCACTAACCTCATATTTTTTTTTCTACATTTTTACATTGGTTTTGCCTCTCATTCTTTTAATTGGGATTTATGTGATACGCTATATTTGAAATTTGACTTCAGTTCCAGTTCATTGCCTGCAGTGCATCACCATGGAGGTTCACTGTGTATTCATCTAAAGACATTTTTACTTTAATGTTAGAAAGGAAGATAATATGAATGTCATGCAAGAAGGTTTAAAATTAAATTGCTGGTATTCCCAAGAGGAAATATCAGGCGTGGCCAGTGCTCAAGCCTTCCAGAATGCAGTGTGGTTTCTATTTGCTTTTATTTTAAAATCTGACTAAAAAGACAGCTTGGGATCTTTCTTGGCTAGAAAAGTCCTTTCAGAAAGGGTTCAGTCATTTCCAGGTATCCTCCATAAAAATGTGCACTATTTCTATGTAGCCTGAGCTCAGGCTGAGTTCAAAGTGCTCCTCTGAGCCTGATGCATTCCCAGGAGCCCTCAGCCAGGCACAGAGCAAACTCATCTATCTGCTGCCACTGCCAAACTCCCCTGCATAAAGCACAGTAATTCGGTGAAAGACTTTACAGCCTGAGCCAGAAATGTCATTTTCCCAAGAACAAAACTATTCCAGCATCTTTTAAAGACTTCGAGTTCAAACCCACCATTTGATTTGAACATTGCAAAGTAAACTATCTCCCTCTAATTAGATGTATTTTGAACAATAGCTTGTAACACAGAAACTACAGCAATAATAGAAGCAGTAATTTAAATAGAGTCTAAGAAAGATTTGCTGTGGAAAACCATATAATTTAAAGCACATTTTTGTTTGTTTAAATCTGCCACATTTATTCCATTTCTTGTGGCACCGTTTTAGGAGTTTCCTTGCTAACGGTTAAAAATAACTCAGACTAGACTCACTTTGATTACGCAGGGGAGAGAGAAACTCTGACAGAGCACAGACAGACAGGCAGCCTTCTGGCATTCAGAAGAAACCAGTAATCTCAAGAAGAGGAATTATAGAGCATATCATCACTTCAGGACTTGCAAGACTTGCATCTCTGCACCCACACCTGTGGATCCGGGTGAACTGAACAACTGGAAAAAACAAACAAACAAAAAACCCCAAACCAAATGTAGAAAAAAAAAACCCAACCAACCAATCAACAACAACAAAACAGTTGAAAATTGGCAGCTAATTCCACAGAGAGCTATGATTTTCATTTCACCATACTCCATCTCATTTGTTTTGTATCTTAAATACATTTAGTACTTCATCAAAGCTATTCTGTCTTCATACTAAGATTCAGGGCTTTCCTCCTGAAAACACTGGGGCATCGGTCATCAAAAAGAAGCCCTTGCTGCTCTGACATGCCCACAGATTCCTGAGAGCCTGCATGTGTGGGTTGTGCTCACAGAAGCCCCCACTGAAGAAGAGGGTGAAGGAGAATTTTTTTCTTATGCTATGTTCAACATCTTTCTCTTTTTAAGTTGGCCTCTGAACATGGTTTTCTATCCTTCTAGCTAAAACACCATGGTTTTAGTCTCTCTCCCTCCCCCAGACTTTGTTCAGGGTGCAGATTTTGAGTTTCCTGCTGTACAGCATGTGCTTGAAGTTCTCTGATTATTCATCCTTGGAGCTCTTCCACCCTCTTTCACAATCCTGGTTCTGTGTGTGTAAACTTTACAGGAAAATACATTCTCAGCCAACATGGTGGGAGTGCTTGAGACTTAGGAGTTCATAAGAGCTCTCTTTTATTCTGCCTCCAGTTCCAGAAAGATATATACACTTGTAAAAGCATCTTAGCATCCCTTCCATATTCTGTCAACACACTGTGTCCTCAAATCCATGTCTGCTGAGTGTCCCTGAGGTCACAATGCCTCTGACCTATGCCAGTTGTCCATCCCAAGACTGGAAGCCCTACTGAATGGCAGACTGGGATTCAACCTCACCCATTTTTGTAGCTCTTGTATTTTACCCGGGTTTGGCAAAGCTTGAGCACAGGAAGAATACTTTCTGCTGTCCCACAGTTCTGTGTCTTACAGTATGTCTCTTCTTCAGAAGAGAGAACTGGGACAGAGAGCTGGGATTCTTAGAAGAGCTCTGAAGGACAATGCAGCAAACACTATAATCTTACTTTCAGATGTATGGTCATATGCTACACAGCACGTAGAAACCGCCACACAAGCAGGAAGGCATAAAATATGTGGAGCTCAGACTGCTAAGAAGCAACCACAAAAGCTGTTCAGGTACCAAGGGGAGATGACATCTGCCTGGAAAGGTCAGCTGTCAGTTTAGGAGTGTTTGATGCCTGCAGGCATCAAACAGGCATCAAACAGGTTTTCTTAGACCAACAGACCAACTCAGTAACCTTTCTCTAATAAAAATCCTTGACAGGTGTCAGCACTATTAAAACAGAACATAGTAAATCAGGTCAACACTGCTGTCCAGAGACACTGGTTCCTGCAATAGATACCCTCTCCATCAGTTGCAGGAAACGCCGATAGCTCTTAGGATGCCAAATCCTACTGTGTTGAGGTGAACCATTTTTTTTTTCTGCCTTTTCTCTGTTCTGTAGGCAATTCCTGGTGTCTCTGTCAAGAGTTTCAGTGCTGCAGTTATTCTGGTTTTCTGCTTTCAGCAAAATACTGCTAGATAACAACCTGTGCTTTTATGCCTGCTATTCTGCAACACAGCTTTATTGGTCAGTCTCATTTCACAGGCTTGCAAAAGATGCTTTCCTGTTTTGATACAAATTTCTGTGAGCCCACTGTGTCAAAACAGTGATCAGTAGTAGTGACCAGTCTAAAGCTCTGCTTTCCTGCAAACTGTTCAAACACAATGACCAGAAAACTTCAGCTAATTTATAAGAAGTTATATAGCAGATATGCAGCATATAGTGAAATTCAACATGGAATGAACAACTGCATTAGTTCAAGAATAAATCTAATAAACTGACTAATAAAATTCACTGAAAGAAGATTTGTAACTGTGAGTAAAAACCATTTCCTACACAAGCACTCTGCAGTCAGGAAATAGGACCCTGTTTTTGCAAAACATGAACGAAGTGCATCGAAGATATCTGAGTCCATCATCAATATCTCCTCCAGACAGAGACTACCCGCAGGATGCTGAATTTTGGTTAACCAAGTAGGTCAAAAAAGCAACACAACCGAGAGAGTGTATGGTTTGGTTGGGTTTTTTTTGGAGTTTCAAGAGATAAAGTATCATCAAATCATAGAATAGCAACTTGGAATGTACCTCAGGGATCATTTAGTCCAACCTTTTGTGGTAAAATGTATATGTATATATAGTTCAAACTATATTATATACAGTTTCATGAGATGGCCTGTCAAGTGATCTTAACCCCCTCAAAACTGGAATGGAAAATGGAACTGGAAACCCCATGAGGTGGCTCAAACACTACCATCATTCAGCACTGTGCATCTAAAGTTCCCTGAGCAATATAGGCTGACTTTTGTGGAGAAGATCATAATTTCTAACAATTACTTTTAACCTAGCTTCCAACCACTTTTCTCTTCCCCTTGTGTCCTGATACTGTTTTACATTGGATTTATGAAGACAGCTGTATCTTATTCTCTATAGTCCTGAGGTTTCAGCATCCGAGAGCTGAGTGGGTCCCTGTGGTTCAGCTTCAGGCGTCTGCTATGCTTTGAACCCATATCATGGAGACACTCCAGGACATGGTAAGGGCCCCCAACATTGTTTCCTATGGAAAATAAACCTTGCTTTGAGAGCTAAAGTGATACTCTTCCTTTATTCAGATTCACAATATGAATGCCTAAAAATCCAGAGCTAGAGGGACTGACACAAGTGCCTCCTTTGAGTCTAGAAGGTGGCTGAAAAGGTTAGTTAGTTAAGGGTTCAGTTAGTTGGCCAAACTGTGGTTAATATACTGCATGAAGTAATTTACACTTCCACCCTTACTTTGGGTAACTTGGTGGGGACCTAGAACCAGAATATAAATTTTTAATTGCTTGTGAGTGTGAACTCCCATAGGCAGTGTCATAGGATTTTATTGTGCATTTTAGTAACACACCTTCAAGGTTATGCTACATTGACAATTTAAACATAGTAATGTGTTTATAGTTAACCAGAGAGTAAACCTGAGCTGACAGGAGATGAACTATTTGAACTCATGTAGCCCTGAACCTCTGGACTACCTGGTGCATGACTTGGGCTTTAAAATGGTGCAGTTAACAGTAAATCTTTCCCATAACATTGTTTCTGTAACACCTGTGAGTCAGCCTGTCCAATGTCTATGAAAGACCATGCATGGATCTCTTAAATCTTTTGTTCACTAGGGTGCTGCTTCTGAGCTGACTCATGTCTTTTTTGGTTTTCATTGTGCAGAAGCACAAAAACTCCATTAACAGCTTCCATGTGTATGTTCAGAATGTTGATCTTAGCAAAGGACCTGATCAGCAGCAGTCATTACCTGGAGGTGACAGTTTTTCCCCAGCAGGTATCAGAGGTGTATCTGGTATCATTCTCAGTCTTTGTGTGTTTATTAGGTATTGATACCTCAGAATGGCAGAACTCTACTGTTTTCCTGGTTTACTTCCTAACCAGGAGTCAGGGTACATCATTAAAGCTTGTCAGCTTAGAAACACTCCCACAAATGTCAAATGTTTGACAAGTGTAAAGATTGTTTTATCACAAGCAGAACAGGATCTATATCTTAACTTAATTGTTTCTTTCTTCTATCACAGGTCTAATTTCTAGTCTAATTTCTAGTGAAGAATACAGAGCTGTGGCTGGTCATTTAAAATAAGGTAATGACCAAATCCATAGCAAAAGTTCTTTCAGTTGGTAATGATTAAAATGCCATGTGCATGAACCTGTGCAGTCCATGTACTGAAGCACACAGGCAGCATGCCACCTCGCTTTTGTGACTCCTAAAAATTATTCCTGTGTTTAGGGAAGAGGTGTGGCAGAAGAGAAAGCACTGTCCAGATGCTAATCCCTCAGCATCATTTACTACTTTTATCCTTTAAGAAGTCCAAACAGGAAACTAAGCCAGTCATGTCTCTAAGGGGCCCCAGAAGATGGCAGAACATAAGACTTTGTCATGTTATGCTAAACAGCAAGCAGTACATTATGTTGTTTTAACCTCATTATCTTACCTGTCCACTGAATAATTGAGTGAGAGTCTGGTTTAGGCACAGGCTTTTGTCATTAACATTCAATGTGAATTGGACCTTTTCATATCTTCTCTCCACTGAGCTGCCTTCTCACTTTCCTTTGTGTTGTTATGCACAGATGGGGCGTTACCTGATCTCATGCTGATTCTGTATCTGTTTCTAGGGATTTAGCAATTAGTTTTTATCAATTTAGCTAAATTTAGCAATTAGCAATTTAGCAAAATTTAGTGATCTATCAATTCTCTTTTTTTTCCAGCAGCCACTGACTAAAGTGAAATCATTGACCAATGTTTTGTCTGCAGAGTTGTTTATAGGTTAACATATGGAGACATTTAAAAATTGCCACTTGCTAGAGCAAATGTGGCAGAAGAACAAACATATAAGGTCAAGTCTAGGAGCCACAGAGCCCCTGAGACAATCTGTTATCTCTGACTATGGCCAGCACATGTACTTGTAAAAATATTAGCTAAAGAAGCCTAATAAGAGTCTGTCTGTATTTGTTAAACTCTCCTATTTTCCAGTAATAGCATCTCAGGCATCCTGTCAGCAAAAGGTCATGTCCATATTCAGTAGTTACCAATTAACTTTCCCTCCATATCTCTGCCTAGTCACTTTTAAAATTTCTTATCTTTCTGGTCTCCACAACATTCCATGGAAATGATCTGCACGTTAATCATTAAACACTAATCCCATGCTGTGATTAAAAAGGAACACTTTGCTGTTTCTTCTTCATCTGCCACTCAATAATTCAGCTAGACACACTCCACTGTCATTATGTGAGAAAGAATGAGCACATCTTTTCCTGCTCACTTTCTCCATTACCATCCGTGACTCAGAGGATCATCATTTCCAAACTAAAAAGCCTTCTAGCGAAGCCACCCCATGCCACTGGTCATCGGTGACATCTTCCCCTACACTATATTTTGTTGGTGATGGTAGGATGAGAGCTATATGCTGTTCCCAAGACACTGCTGTGCTTGCTTTGATGCAGCCACCTATCATTATTTGATGTACATAGCCCTACACTGAACCTTGACCGTTTTAGTGCTGTTCTCCATTCCTTTCCTAGCAATAACAGTCAGCCCATCTGACAGACTGCTGCTTGTCACCAAGCTGGTGCTTTCAGAGGAGACACAGTGATACTGATGTGACAAAGAGCCAGCTGTCCATACAACAAATATGATTTTCATAGGTACAGAAATGCTTTGTATTTTTCTACAGTAAATGTAAATAATTTTACCAGACAGTTGTGTGAGAAGATTTAAGAAGACCCTTCCGTAGCTCTCACAGCATGTTTTATTGTGTTTGACTAGCCTAAATAATTCCATAGCACACACAAAGACCGTTATTTCACCTCTTGAGAGCAACAAACTAAAAGTCCCAGATCCCAGCACAGATGTCGGTAGGATGCCCCTGAGAGCTCTGTTGGCAGGTTAGCAACACCAGTGACCTGAACCAGCAGTGTGATATGCCACCCATTTTTTCTTAACAGGACTCAAATGAAATTGCAGACTAAAGTACAGTGGGAGGTAAAGAGGATGCTGGTATCTTCTGTCCCTTGTCCCCTTCTGTCTGGTGAAATCACTCAAGGAAAAGTGATTCCAGGCTAGAAGTGATAGTACTTTGCATCTTGTCTCAGGTGCAGATGGAGATCAGCCTCCTGTTACTCCACAGATAATGGAGAAAATTCTTGCTAGACAGAAGAAGAAAAGGAATAACATGAAATATCAGAATCGTCATGGAAATCACCTTCTCATGGCATTTCTGGAGCTCAGCAATCAACTTTAATAATTAAGCCATTCAGGTGTGAATTCCATTCATCCTGCAGCTGACTCATACAGAATTGAGAGGTTAGATGTTCCAAGAAGCACAACTGTTTCACACTATGACACACTGAATCTTGTTCCTGGCCCATGCCTGCAATGTTCCAGCTATTACAAATATTCCAGATGGAATGCACATATTCCAGCTATGAATTCTCAGACAGAAATACAGAAATGGCCAAGTGACTTGTGAAAACATTGTTCTTTCTTGTTGCTTTATCAGTACAGACTGAGAGGAAATCCAAAAAGATCTGTGGCAAGCCACAGTCCAACAATACCTTGAACTTGGACGTGTACTCGAAGAGCAACTACCAGAGAATTATTTGATTTAGTGCCAATTTTGGACTCTCACTCCAAATTCCAAAGAACTTAAGAGGAAAAAAACCCCTAACCTTTCATCAAAGATATCAAAGAGCTGGATATTTCTTTTCTTAGCACATGGGTTGAAGATTAAATCTTCTCAACTTTTTCAACACAAAGCCTAAAGAACATCCTAGTTCCCGAAGAAAAGCCAAAATTGCAGGGGTGAGAGAGATGCAATCTCATGTTCTTGGGACAAAGAATTCAGCCCAGCTCTCCCACAGCCCAGGCAAAAGTTTTTCCTGGAAATTAATTTGGTGAATATTAATTCATTTTTTTTAAAAAAAAGCTTAGATTTTAATAAATTTGTATTTTCCAGTGACCAAAGTTTTGATCATGAAAATCTTGCTCTTCTCCAGTGACAATGTCCTCTCCCATAGTGAAGGAAATCTTGCTTAATTAATTTCCTGTCTCTCTTTTAAAGCACTTGCAGTCAGAATGGCTTTAATTTGAGCCCAGCTGTATCATATCAACCTTTACTCATTGCACTATATGCATAGCCAAAAATGATCCTAACTGCTTAAGCACTGGAACCAGTTTCTTCTGCCTTTGCAAGTTAAAGCTAAAAATCCCTCTCTCTGTTTTTACAATTTCTTTCATTTGACAGTGGCATACAAAGCAAAAAAATACACTGAGGGCTGATATGTTCCTTCCAGTATGAATTATCAGGACCTTAAATGAGCCACAACAAAACCAAAGCTCTGGTTTGCAGTACACAAGCCCATGTTAAGGAACTTAACAGTTAAATATTTGAAGGGCTGGTAAGGAAAAGGATGAAGTTGCCAAACTCACATTTATGGGAACATAAATCAAGTGAAGGTTTGATTTTCTTCAGTCTTACTGTCTGATATACCTTTCATACACCTAATCTATTAAGAAGGCAGTTCTCAGGTTGAGCACAGCATCTGCTCATGCGTTATACCAGCGACTGGGAGCACGATTTGCTTTCTGGCACCTGAGTATGCTAAATATTGAAACAAACCTTTAGACCTTCCTATGCAAGAACTGCTTCAGCAAGCTTTTCTCCGGTAGGAGTACTGTTTGTTCTGAGCCTTTTATGCAAGAATTTTGGGCAAATGGATTTACTGGAAAAGGCATCTGCAAGGCCACCTTATAATTCTCAGAAACAGGTGTTTAAAGGAAGAGCTGTAACATGTGACAACCAAATTATCTTTAGTAAAATTCCCCCTACCCCAAAAAAAAAAAAAATCATTTGTTTTTTCCTTCATTTGTGAAAGCCAGGCTCATTGCACACCTCATCTTCACACTGCAAAGTGCTCTGTATCCCAGTGAAGTGTGTATGTGTTTCATGGAGCTTCTTTTCCTTACAGACCTGATCTGCTTCTCACTAAAGTTATTGGAAAGGCTCCCAACACTTGCAGGGTGATGTTAATAGAAAACTGGAGCATGATTAGAGTTTTAAATAAGCTTGAAGAGGTACAGAAATATGCATATCTGTGTAATGGCAAATCTATCTTTCTTTTGCTTCATATTCTGTGATGTACAGAAGGCAGCTCTGACCCCTGCTGCAGAAATAATGAGTAACTGTGAGAGTGCTCAGGTGCAATTCCTAGTGTTTATAGATTCTGTGCAAACTCTAGCTCCCAATAACAACCCACAATTGCTCTTGGAAATCTCAGCCTCAGTTGGAAAGTTGTGCACCATTCCTGCTGAAGAGATTTCCATTGGCTTTTGGGAAGCCAAAATTCTCAGCCCTTAATCATTGCATGTCCTGGGTCTTATAAAGCCCGTTCATTTCTTGGTCCAGGTTATCCACTGAGTGAATATAACCACGAGGTCATTAATCTGAAGAGAAGCAGCACTGAAGTAAGGACAGTACTAAGAAAAAAACCCAAAACCTTACAGACCTAATTGAACACCTGTTGTTATCCACACTCTGATCATGATGCTGCCAACCTGTCTGACTTTTCTCCAGGAGCTGCCTCTTTCTAGAATCACAGCTCTGGGTGTTAAGTTTCTAAACTTTTAGAACCAGGGAATATGTCAAGTTAAAAGGTAAATTTTGCACTACTGCTATTTGTAAAAGTCACTGAAGGCTCCCAAAGAAAAACTCTCAGATTTTATGCAGTGCTGAGTTCAAACATTCAACAATGAAATGCAGCCTTGGAGTATGAAAAGTACACCTGACATTTCTGTGAAGAGGTTAAACTACATATCCATCCCTAGACAGGAGTAAAGGGAAATCTTGGGCTACTGGAAGGGACTCAGCTCTCCCTTTCAGGTTGACTGGTTTTTGCTCACTTAAGGTTTTCTTTTTAAAGAATATTTCCAGCATGTTCCATGACAAGCTCCAAATGGGGCATCAAAGAATGAAAATTTACTTCAGTGCACACACAGGGAAGGTTAAGTCTGAAGCAGTCCACAAAAGCTGTGGAACTACAGACAGAAGCCTATTTAAGTTTAAGACCTGACTTGTGAAACTGATGCACGGGTATATTGCTGCCTGGAGGAACAAGAAAAGACTCCACAAACGCTTGCAGAGGACCTTGGAGGAAAAAGATGGGATGTAGCTTGAAAGGATTTCACAAGATTATCTAATCTACTCTTTTGTCCTGAAGTATGGCTGGTAGATCTGTAACATCCTGATGGATATTTACCATATTCATAAAGATTTCAGTCCCTCTGTTGTAGCCTGTTTCTGTGCTTAAGCCAGAAAATCTTGCATTTGCTGTAGAGTTTTCCTAATGTAGAAATAGGTTTCCCTAATATGGCACATCAATGCTTAATTTTCCATGCAAAGCTGAAGAAATTACTGATTGTCCTAATGTAGTGAACATGCAACTGCTCACTATCTTCTTGCCACTTTGGAAGCCTGTTATCAAGTTATCAATATTTGCTTAGTCTTCTTTTATATAAACAAACTCAGTTGTTTAAATATTTCCAAATAGATCCTATTTTCCAAAACTCTTCTTCCTGGACATCTGTTCTGGATTCTCTCCAATTTCTAAGCATCTTTCTCAAAACGTGATTCCAAAGCTCGGTGAAGTTTGAATGCCAAGCAAGGTCTTCGCAATAAGGGCAGAGTAGAATAAAAATCTCTCACGTTATATGAAAAAGAACCCTGTTAGTGTATGCCAATGCAAATCATCTTTGTTGCAACTGCTTTGCATTATTGAGTAACACATTTTCTGGTTGGCTGGTTTCTATATGTCTTGCAGAGCTGCTATTGCTTAATCAGTTCTCCAAATACCACAATTTTTTTTTTCCTAGTGTTTTCTTTCTTATATGTATCCTCATGTACCCTCACCCCAACATACCAGACTGGCCTTTGCTCTTTGTCTTCAAAATGCTTCCACCTTTTCTTACAGTAATTTGAAGTATAAATTCTTTAAACTATTCCTTAGTCCTTCACCAACGTTGTTAATCTAAATTATTAGAGTCAGACCATCTCCAGGAATTAAATTTGTAACACTGTCTTGAAATAACCCCTGTTTCACAGAGATCCATTGTTGGCTACTCCATGAGTACAATTTTCCAACTATCTGAGCATTAACATTATAATCCCATTATCTCCACCATATTTCTCTAGCTTACTGTTGGGGCTCCTAAGAATCCTCAGTAAATCTGACATATACCACTACTGCCTCTCTCACAATAAGCCAGTTATCCTGGAAAAGAGGAACCAGAACTGCCAAGGCATGTTTTGTACTTGGCAAACCCACCTTGTTTGTAATGAACTTTTTGTCTCTTGCATGAGTTCTTGTTCCTTAGATATTCCCTGGCATTTCTTCCAAAGATCTCCTCCTACCTGCCTGCCTCACTTCAGTTTGGGGCTTCCTTCCTTTATTTGGAATGCTATTGTTTTGTGGTCAGCTATAACTCACATTACTGTCTGACCTCTGGCTGAATTAAATGTCAAACAGATTTAATGACTGTCCCTTATCTATTAACTTCCTCTGTCTCTACAATAAAAAGTTGCCACAAACACACCCCCATAACTTGTTGGATCATCCGTGCTCTCCTTGGTTTCTTTACCAATAGATATTTGAGTAGTTCAGAACTCCACTACTAGCAAATGTTTAACTCTGTTTTGACTGAGATTGAATCTCTTCCTTCCCCTTTTTGTTTTTACCTAAAAATATTGAAGAAATCTGCCTTCCATCTCCTTCTGGACTTCAGAAAAGTCATACAAAATTTGACTGAGCAGCTAAAAACCTCTCATGTTCTGTCCCATACCTTTGTATACCAGCAACCTACGGTAATCTAGCTATGCTATTAACTGGGCAGCTGCAATAAACTATCTCACAGTGTACTGAGAAAAAAGAAAAGAGGAGGAATTGTATGAAACTGAAAAATAAAGCAGAAAAATAATATGGAATAAAAATACAGGGATAAATCATATCTTAAATAAATGTATGTATATCTGTATTGGTTCTAAAGTGTATATATATGAAAGAATAAATTCAGAGGGAATGTCTTTTGAAATAATGAACCAAATCCTCCCTCTTCCAGGGAGGCAAAACCACCCACACTCCAGGAGACAGACAAAAGCAAGCTTGGGTGCAAAAGCAAGAGGGAGCCAGGTGACCTCATCTTCCTGCCTCCTGTGATAATCCTGCCTCCTACATTATCTGCTCATCAGAAGAAAACTGTGACAGTTGTAGGACCAGACACTCATGTGCCCCTGCCCTTTCTCCTGACCGTTTTGGCATTCGGACCTGTGCAGCCTGGCACACTGTGGTACTCTTCTGGCATGGAGTTTCAGTTTCCTCACTCAAAAAAACCATCTTAGATCTGATCATTCCCCTTCCCAGAGGAAGTAGAGCATTCTAAGTACTACGCAAAGGCAGAAACCACCATCACCTATGGCTGTGGCAAAGTTCAACTTTTCAGGCTGCCCCTCGGTGCCAAATGTCTCTCTGCAGAAGTCTGGATGTCAGCACAGCTCTAATAGTACACAGCTCTACAACACACACTTCTGTGCACATACCAGCATCCAAACTGAGGCACTTAGGAATTTTTCAGGCCTGGAGGGTTAGAAAATGTTAGAAGGCAGAGTTCTTTCCTTGGATCTACAGACCATGCAGGGTGTGCAGAACTTAGACAAGCTGCAAGTTCAGGAAGTCGAAGTTGCCATTTAAAGAAAAAGATGGTATAGGTCTGTTTGGTCTAGTTCAAGTCAGACTGGAAAATGATAAATGACCTCTATCTTGAGATGTGGGTGAGAGATTAGATTTCAAAGCCAAACACAATCTCTCTCCTCTATGTCTGTGTGTGAAGACACATGCAGTGTGGGAGGATGCAAGTTAAGATACAAAGTGCTTAACAGTTTCTGAAAAAAGCAGCTCGAGAACTCAATGGCCTTCACCATCAGTTTATGTCTTTCCTAGAAAAAGTGTTGAATTCTTCCCAGACAAGAAGGGAGAAGTATCTCTTTATGGGAAACGGGAGGCTATTTTCCAGTTTAAGTAGTCATCGTCTGGCAGATATTTGTGGAAAAACTTTCCTTCTCAGCTGAAGCCAGGAAAGCAGCACAGAGATACCAAATGAGAACATATGGCATGATTTTACATTTTATCTCCTTGTAACCGAATCACAAGAGACAGTTAGCCCCAAAACAGGAAGGACAGATGTGAAAAATGTCAGGGTGGAGACAAAGACTGAATCCAGTCAGAAGTGGACCAAGGCAGGGAGTCATAAACAGTAGCAGAGATGTCAGGATCAGTGTGAGAAGGAGTCATGCAAGAGGCAAGCAGTAGACATAACATCAGAATACCTGATTTTGAATGGCAGCGGCTCTCTGTGTCCACCCACAATAAATGTGTTGTATGCTGCAGGAGACTCTCTGACTGACATTCTCCATCCCTCTGGCTCCAGCCAGGCCTGGCTTGACTAACATTCAACTTACCACTGTGCTTTTTAATATACAAAAAGCTGGTTTAGGAAAACATATACACACAAGAAAAAGTGTTTGAAGGACATTAAGATTGCAAAATCAAGCCTTCTGAAATTAGGCAATATAAGAATTGAGGATTCAGACACGTTAAGATAGATTCTTTAAATACATGATATTTACATTCTTTACCTTACCTTGCAGAGCACAGAATGGAGCAAGCCATGGAAGTGAATCAGGCCTGCACCACACAGGAGGTTGGTAGGATTCCTTTCTTACTCACTGCAAAAGCTGGAAGCTAGTAAGGGATGAATCAGGGATTGGCAAAAAAGAAAGAGAAGACTGATTATTTGTTTTAGATATGTGAATGTTGCCATTGAGACTCAGATCTCATCCTTAGCTTTACCACAAATCTCCTGTGGAATAGTAAGCAAGTCACTTAAGCAAAATATCATGAGGGATTCCTAATGCTGTGTCCATACTTTGACACCCATCTGGATCATTAAATTAATTCTTGCAAATGATGCAGCAAAATGTGGTGGGTTGCCCCTGGCTGGACACCAGGTGCCCACCAAAGCCATTCTATCACTTCCTCTTCTCAGCTGAAATCACAGTCAGTTCATCACAAATTGTCTCTGCTGCTCCTTTCTCTGGAGGGAGAGGACTTCTGACACTCTTCCCTGGCACCAGTATGGAGCCTGTCCCGTGGGAGACAGTCCTCCATGATATTGTCCAGCATGAGTCCTTCCCACAGTCTGTAGCTCTTCATTAACTTCTCCAACGTCTGGCCTTTCCATAGGGTGCAATCCTCCAGGAACAGACTGCTCCAGCACAGGTCCCCCACAGAGTCACAGGTCCTGCCAGTAAACCTGCTCCAGCATAAGCTCCTCTCTCCAGGGGTCCAATGGGTTCTGCCAGGAGCCTGCTCCAGCACAAGCTTCTCACAAGGTCACAGCCTTCTTCAACCATCAGCCTCCTCTAGTGTGAGGTCCTTCATGGCCTGCAGGTGGACAGCCTGCCTCACCATGGTCTTCACCATGGGCTGCAGGGGAATCTGTGCTGCTCTGGTGCCTGGGACACCTCTTCCCTGCCTTTTTCATTGACCCTGGTGTCTGCAGAGTTGTTTCTCACCCCTCTCTCCAGCTGAAGTTACTGTTGTACAGGCATTTTTTTTCCCCTCTTTAATTTTGTATTCCCAGCGCACTACCCCTGTTAANAGGCACTACCACTGTCAATGATGGGCTTGGGCTTGGCCTTGGCCAGTGGTGGGTCCATCTTGGAGCCGGCTGGCATTGGATCTATCAGGCACAGGGGAAGTTTCTAGCAGCTTCTCACTGAAATCACTCCTGTAGCCCCCTGCTACAAAAATCTCGTGATGCAAACTGAATACACAAAGTAGTTTTGAATGTACTGGTCAAAGAATGTCAGCTGCGTGTGTTCCTGAAGGGACACCTGGTTGTTCATATCCCTGATAAACACAAAGATATTGTGTACAGGCAATAGTTTTAAGTACCTTAAGAAAGCTTTCCTGATTTTTTTTTTTCCTTTCTAATTTTGCAGTAGCATATAATCAGTTATTCTGTTGTTGGGGAAAAATACCCAAAACCAAACACAGTGAAAATTTTTCCCAAGTTTCATCCAAGCAAAAATTAGGAGAACTGTTGGACATCATTTTCTTAACAGCCTACTTTGTTTCATTAGGAGCCAGGCTTTTACTTCATTACCTAAATTTAGCTCTCCTGCATGAACCTGGAGTCATCACTGACATGAGGAGTGCAGCAGTTTGAAATTACAGTACTATCAACAACTGGATTTCAAAAATGCCTCGTCTCACATAATATACACAAACAATTCATGGCTTCTGATCCCTTGTACTAAAGATTTACTCAGCTCATCAGAAAGGCCAAATCACAGGATATGATCACAAGCATCCATGAGTTACTGTCTTGTTTCAGTTGGT
>VWZY01009550.1:54484-69793 GCA_013399075.1 Chloroceryle aenea
AGTGCCCAATTTCATATTAGATACAGTGAGGAGTTGAAGGCTCCCACCTTGTGAGCCAGTCTGAACCATCTCAGCTCTGAGGAAAGCATCCCTTTATTAGGAACTGATGTCAAAGTAACTGCATCCAAACACCCACACAGGAAGAGCATCTGCCAGGCCTAAGGCACTTTGTTGGCTTGACATCACCTGGGACTTTGGCTGGCCAGAGAAAATGGCCTGAAATGAAGAAAACACTATGCCACGGAGGTAGAGATGTGCCATGGTGTAACAGCACTTTCCCTGTTCTCACAGGGGGTAATACAAGAGACGGGGTCTGGAGGGCAGGCAGGGTGCCCTGGTTACACTGAGGAGTGGGATGTAAGAGAATGAGAGGTGAGGGAGTTGGGTTTCTCACAGAGTAAAAGCCAATTTGTCTCAGGCTGCGGTGACATTATGGTCCAATATGCCCATGTCAGCAGGTCTCTTGGTTTTAAATCTTTTTTTTTTTTCTCTCTCTCTGGTGTTTCTCTCAATGATTGAGCAGAATTCTTTGTTTTGAAAGGGAAAATTGAGTGCCCAGATACACAGGGGCTCCAAAGAGCTGAAGACAGAGCCTGAATGGCTTCTAGGTTTTAGAATTACGTGTCCCACTGTGTGTTCCCTCCAGTTCTACTCTGCCCTCACAATGAAGAGGAAAGGAAGAAGTGTGAGAAGATGCAGTGGAGTTTTCTTTCTCCCCTTCCTGAGCAAGATAACTTGGGAAGAGAGGAAGCAGAAGGGTTACTGCTCACAGGTTAGCTGTGCTGGGACTCATCTTTTTGCTCTCCCTCCCCATCTCCACACTGAAACAGCACCCAAACAGGAGGGAAGACTCCTGCTTGCTTCTGCTGAGATTTCTGAGTGGCTGCTCTTCAGTGGAAGGTGGATAAATGGGGATAGCATCCACCCAGAGAGGATTCCTACCCCTCCTGAGCTCATCTCCATAGAGTCTTGCACGTAATTCATCATGTAAAAGTTGCTCTAGCTCCAGGTGAGGTTTCATGACCAGAACAGAAAGCTGCATGGATTTTCAATACTGGCAAAGGTGCACAACTGAAGAAATGTCATGAACCCATCCCACCATCCCTAGCAGGCTCCTTGTACAGTTTGTCCCCTTGAATCCACTTTGCTGGAATATATGCTATAAGCATAACAAATGAAAGGAAAATGATAAAAAGGGAAGTACTGAAACTGAACCAACTGCCTGGAGAGACCTAGGACCAAGGATAATCTCTGTAAAATATGTTTTGCCTGTGCAAACAAGCTGTGGCATGCTCAGACCTCCTCAAAGCATTGTACCTTCATAATTTGGTTTTAAGAATAACAAGACTGAAGTCCCATGATCCACTTTAAAAAATCACTGTACGTGTAGAATTTGTTAGCTTTCTTAATCAAAAAGAAATAGAATCAATGTCAATGTCAGATATTACAAGCACTCAGTCTAGACTACAGAATTGGTGCCCGATGTATACGCAGTCTCCGACTGCTTCTGCAGAACCAGTGTCCCATACATGGTAGAAAGTTGATGAAAAACTTGAATCAGTGATTGAAGGAGGTGTGGGGGATTGCATGTGGGTAAATCAACATTCTGCTTTTAAAATTACAGCTGAAAAAAAACCCAAACACATCATCCAGACACAAGCACTAATCCTGAAATGTGATTCCATAAGCTATAAAGTATTTTTGTCAAGTCTCTGGCAGTCATGTTTCAGCAGCTGGTTTCTATGTCCTAAAGCACTTTTCTAGGGCTGGGAATTGGATGCCACCACTTACTGTTACCACACTCTTTGCTCCTTGTCCCTAGTAACCTGACATTCCTGACAGAGACTTCACTCCAGATACTTGCTTGCAGTCTTACAGATCTGCTGCCCTTAGCTGAGAACAGCCTGGGACCCTCTTTGGGGCAACATTTCTTCAGGACAGGAGCAGTCATTAAACAGCAAAATAAACAACCAGAAAGCAATATTTGTGAAGCTAAGTAAGAAAGGATAGACCACCTTAAGGGGCTCCTCCTCTTCTCCACGTGATGAGGACACTTGGCCATATGAAGAGCTAACTCATTTCTTACCACACAGTTTTGCTTAGTCTGGATCCCTCCCTGCAGTAAAAAAGCCAAATCTCATTAAAGGCTATTTTTCAGGGGCAGCTGGCATCTCCTGGCAGAGTTAAAGCAAATTAAGATGTTGGACATGTCTACAAAGACATATCCAGCAATTGTCTTCAGTGTTTAATTTTTTTTAATCCTCCAGCCCTTACAAGCTTGAGAAGGCTGTAAATACAGGCACTGGAGACTTAACTGAAGAAATAATAATAACACAGTAATTAAGCTCTTAGATGTCACTATTAATCTTCATCATCTCAGTCCTTTTTCAATGGAAATAAAGAGCACAAAGCCAGAGGAAGTGATGCAGCCTTGCAGGAAGACCCCCAGCTGTCACACACATCAAATCTCTTTCATAGCTGTACACAGCTCCAGGTTAAAAGTCACTTCTTTTCCATTAGTTCTGCAGAGAAACTCTTTCAGGATCTCACTGCTGGAATGATTAGCAGCCAACTTAATTTTGGTTATGCATTTTTCATCCCAGTCTCCTTCATTAGCAGAAATAATTATATGTCCTTGTTTTTTAACTGCCCCACTGAATGTGCTTGCATCAACTTACCATGTCCTGTCTTTGCCTTCCCAGTCAGAAGATTAAGCTTATATTGTCTATTCTTGCAAGTTTTCTGTTCCCCGAGTGTCCTTGCAACACTTCGCAGATCTCCCCATGGGAAGCCACCTTCTTCCACTCATCCTTATGTTTTCCCATCCCATATTTCCTAAATGCACAGCAATGGCTAAATAAATAAATAAAAAAGCTTATGCATCGTATCCTATCAAGGAGCGATCGGTCACATAGACATGGAGATGTGAATCTCTGCTCTTTGTCTACTGTGCTTCCTTGTACATTTTACTGGCTTAGATTCAATGGGTGAACTACTCATCAGCTGTGATTATGGACCTCTGCACCTTCATGTTATGATTCTGTGATTCTGTGAAAGGCAGGGTATCTATTTCTCCCCTGAGATGATAGCTCTTCTCTACTCACAAGTAGTGGTCCTAGTCTCCTAGTGGTCCTAGTCTCCAGCATCCACAGGCTGGATGGGTTATAATTATGGGAACTGAGAAACCACCATGGCTTGCCCACTATCTCCCCTGGAGATTTCTCAGACTGGCTGAAGAGCAGCCATGGTAAATCCCAGTCAAAAGAAAGAGAGTGGTAGCAGCATACTGAGGGAACATGTAACAGTACCCAATAATTACTTAGTTCAGCCGTGTCCCCAGCTTGAAAGCTACAATTTAATTGAGTGTCTGCTTTTCTTTGCAAGTAAACAAACATAACATCAACTATTTCCAGGCATAGTCTGGCTTCCCTAGCAGTTATGACGAAGCATATTTGGCAGTCAAAGCAAACAAACAGGATGATTCATTTATCCTGCAGCTTAGCAGGTGGATGAATCCACTATAACCAAGGCAAAACAGGACCTTTGGTAATGCCTCTTTGTCTGCAAAGAAATCAAGAATTGCATTTCTATGAAATTTAATATTTAAGTAAAGTTCCCATGGCACTAACAGATGACAAACCAGTCAAAACAGTGAGAAAGAGAGGACCTTCACTTCTCGTCAGGATTGAAAGATCAACTTTTTCAGCGTGTTACAGAGGAGATTGCTGTTTACACCTGAAGTTGTCATCAAGGTGTGAGACAATTTAGACTGGTGCAAATCCCTAAAATTGATAGGAAGAACACACAAGCACAGGAGACAAATGACACTTTCAGTTAGAGTAATGGATTAAGCTCAAAAGTTCTAACAAGTGAGCTTGGATCTACATGAGTTTAAAAGCTTTCACATTATTAGGTGCCTGGCTCTCCCTAGAGGAACTTTAGAAAGAAAATGATATGACCTTCCTGAAAACTGGCTGGTGCTATATTTCATCTGTATTAAGCTCTTTACATTGCATACACTAATGTATAGACTGACAAAGGCTATAATTTCCGGTGCAATGAACACACTAAAGTAGACTAATGAGTTATATATTTTTCTAGTAGCTTTCTTATCGACGCCTGTGTTTGTCCACTGGCAGCAGGTTACTTTTATATTTGATTTGTACATAACAATATTTTTTTCCAGTCTGCTGCTCTTGCCTGGCAGTGCCTGCTAGGAGCAGGCAGGTGCTGGCTGCAGTGGGAGCTGAGGTGGCTGAGCACCGTGGAAGGGCTGGAAGATTCTGCTGCCCTGTACATGCCCAAGAGCCCCCAGCTCAGCTGCAGCTGCATAGCAGACTTCCTCCTGGTCCTGGAGAGGCTCTGTGTACTTCAGCCATACACACACACAGAGCAGCTCTTTCTTTTCTTCCTGTGGTAGCTCTAGAATGTGAACCACCAATGTTTTTCCAAGGCATGGACCAGATATTTTGAGCCTGCCTCTTCCACTGGATTCTATAATACATACCTTTGTGCCTGCCTCCCAACCTCTTCCAGTACTTTCATTTAACGTGAGCCTTTGTCCTTGCTCTGCACAGGGAGCTGCCAGCATTACACTAATTTCCCAAGAAAGCCCATCAGCCTTGTCTGTGTAAAAGAGTTGAATTCCGTTTCTTTTTATAACCTTTCTGATAACCTGAAATCCAGTGGTCCACAAACAATAATTCCTATAATCCAGGATAGATTCATCTCGCTTTGACTTAAATGAGGGGAAAAAGACAGGCACCTCTAGAGGCCAATTCATCCCACTTATTTTAGGCACTGGAGATAACTCTTCACTGAGTGGAGAGGAAACATTAATGGCCAGCTTGGACCAGCTGTAATCCTTTCAGCTACGTGAAGGCTGGATGAGAGGCACCCCACCCTAGGCTATCTTTAGCTGCTCCAAGGTTATAAGGGAGTTCTCAGCTCCAAAACATAAGACCTATTCCTTACTTTGTTTTGCTCTCCTGGGCTGCTTGTTTTGCAGACTTGAGTCAGAATAATCATCAAACACTTCATCAGTTATCCTCGTACTTCAGGTGTTATGCCTTCCAATGGTATTTCACACGTTTCTTGTCCCCTTGCATGTACAACCTACCCCCTTAGCTACTAGAATAAAAAATAGAACCTTCAAATCTTGATCTGCCAAGATGAGCTCTGTGCATAGATCCAATTTTTATTTCCATTTGCTCCCACATTTATTTAAAGGTTTTGTCTGAGAACCAGCAGATCTAATTCCTTCGTGCTCTCCAAGTTACATGGGTTTGTTCAGCCTTGAGAACAGAAGGTTTAGGGGAAACCCTGTTACCATGTACCAGTACATAAAAGGTAGATGGAGAATCCCTTTTTACAAGGAATCACAAGGAGAAGACAAGAGGTAATGGGTACAAGTCACTCCTGGGGAGATTCCGATTGGACTCCAAAACAAAGTTTTTCACCATGAGAACAATTAGACATTGAAATAATCTCCCAAGGGAAGTGGTGGATTTGCCAACACTGGGTAGTTTTAAGACTCAGCTTGGCAGGGTGCTGGGTCATCTCATTTAAACTACATATATATATAAAAAAGAATATACATATATAGTTTACCTCAAAAAGTTGGACTAGATGTTCCTTGAGGTCCCTTCCAATCTGGTATTCTATGATTCTATGATACTATTGTCAAACAATAGTTATGTAGCCTATTTGGAATGGATGGCTGATACTAAGATCACATATGATGAATAAAACAAGAAAATAATTGTTAACTGAACTCATGTTTCCTGAAAATAGGCAGTTCTGCAGGAGCCGCCTCTGTTCTGGATGCTAACTCATGCCAAGACCATGGGACACCAGTCACCTGCCCTGTGTAGATGTGCCTTTGAAGTTGTTGCAGATAGATGAGTTCTCTGGCAAATGCTATAAAACCACAGTCCCAGGAATGAGCTTGAGGTGGCCTTGGCCTCCTCACATCATTCAGTTTTCTGAAGAGAAAGATTATGGTGCAGAGCCCTGATTGCTTGATGTGAGGTGGCATTCTGTGATATTGTATTCCTTTTCAGATCAATCATTAAAAAGTACAAGTAAGTCTTCAGTCTCAATTTACCTTTAGATTCAGGTCAACTTCTCCTCAAAGTGTACCGAGCCTAATGACTCTGAAATTCCCAGGTTGGACATACTAACAGTGCAGTGACAACTGGAGTTTTCTAATTTTGACTTGAAAAAAGGAGACAAAAATTTTGCTTTTGGGAAGCTGAATAGGACAGACCTCCCTGCCTGGGGAGCACATGCTAAATTCACAACCCCACAGTGACAGCCTGTGTTAATCTACTGTGCCAGAAGTCTCCTCACAGAAGTCATTGCAGGAACACAATACTTAACAGTAGACAAAGATTACCCAGTTCGGGATCCGGTCTTATTCAACATCTCCATCAATGACCTGGATGAAGGGACAGAGTGGACCCTCAGCAAGTTCACTGATGATATGAAACTGGGACGAGTGGCTGAAACACCAGAAGGCTGTGCTGCCATCCAGTGAGATCTGGAAAGAGTGGAGAGCTGAACAAAGGCAAACCTAATGAAGTTCAGCAAGGTTAAAAGTCCTACACCTGGGGAGGAATAACCCTACACCAACACAGATGAGGGGTAGACCTGCTGGAGTGGAGAGCTGAACAAAGGCAAACCTAATGAAGTTCAGCAAGGTTAAAAGTCCTACACCTGGGGAGGAATAACCCTACACCAACACAGATGAGGGGTAGACCTGCTGGAAAGCAGCTGTGCAGAGAAGGATCTTGGACATCCTAGCAGACAATAAGTTCTCCATGGAACAGCAATGTGCCCTTGTGGCCAGAAAGGACAATGGTATCTGGGGGGCATAAAGAAAAGTGTCTCCAGAAGGTCTGCACTACTGAGACCAAATCTGGAGTATTGTGTTTGGTTCTGGCCTCCCCAGTTTAAGAGGGACAAGGAAATACTAGAGTGAATCCAACAGAGGCTACAAGGTTGAAGGTACTGGAACATCTCTCTTATGAGGAAAGGCTGAGAGCCCTGGGGCTGTTTAGCCTGGAAAACAGAAGACTTGAGCAGGGATGTTTACAAATATCTGCAGGGTGGGTGTCAAGTAGAAGGGGCCAGGCTCTTGTCAGTGGTGCCCTGGGATAGGATGAGAGGTAATGGTCACAAGCTGAAATATGGGAAGTTCCACCTCAACATGAGGAAAAAGCTTCTTCCCTGTGAGAGTGACAGAGCCTGGAACAGGCTGCCCAGAGAGGCTGTGGAGTCTCCTTCTCTGGAGACTTTCCAGCCCCCCCTGGATCTGTTCCTGTGTGGGCTGCCCTGGGTGACCCTGCTCTGGCAGGGGGGTTGGACTCGATGATCTCCAGAGGTCCCTTCCAACCCCCACCATTCTATGATTCTAGTACCACCTGACTTGACACACTGCAGAGCAAGGACAGCCATGAAAAATCCATGGTGGCCATCCAGAAAGGAGCTTGGCCCATCAGGATTTAGTCCCCCTTGGGTGTGACAAGGCACGGCCACAGGGCAAGAGCAGATGAGGCTTGAAGGATGGAGCTCATCCCACAACCCCACAGCATGGGTGTCACTGCTTGCCCAGCAGAGCATGTAAATATCGTATATCTCCAGTAAAGAGCCATCTCACTTCTTCCTTCCCACCCAACTCACACACCAGCTCTTTGTTTTGTTTGGAGGCATTTTTTTTTTTCCATTTTTTCATGTAACATTTTCAAAGCCAGTATAGATATTTTTAGCCTTGTTTATAACAATACAAATCAATATGAGCCATTTACATGACGTAGGTCCCCTGTTCAAGCATTTACACTACGTAGTTCCCTTGAACAAGTCTACCTGTGATGAAAGCTTCAGAATATTCCTACACCAGTAGTCAGAGAAGCAAGTATCACTTCACAAAAGATAAACCTTTGTTTCTTTGCATTCTCATTGTACTGAAGATGCCACTGAGTATGTAACATCAGTTCTCTGGATGCCTAATTATTATCTCATATTCACATTTCTCTCTCCTTCTCTAGTTTTGAGGAGGATCTGAGGTTATTTAGTTTTCTTATGGCTCCAATATTCTGTACTGAAAGTTCTACTTCTTTTCTCTGTATACCAAATGTTCTACTTCTTTTTCATTACTTTGTGAAGTCTGATGCTGTGCCTACAGCCAGATGCATTATCGTACTACTCCTGGAGGACACAGATAGATAGGAAGAACAAATCACATTCTTGTTTTCTTGTTACAGACTGGCGATTGCTTGATAAAAATGAGCGTTCTGGATGTACCTAAAATATTTCTCATGTTCCTTTCAGGAATGGCCGGTTCATCTAGAATTTTCTTCCTTCAAAGAACAGATACCTGATTGACTGCTTTCCACCCCTGCAGCCACCTTTTTATTTTTCCATCTGCCCATAAAATATATGTATTCTTTATCAGCAGCTGTAATATCCTGCACTTGGAGACGTAAACTCTGTGGTCTTTTTTGGTTGTCATTGATTCAGACCGTGTCAGAAATCTAATCTCTGTGCCTGTATCTTCACAGCAAGCATTTAGAATATTTAAAGGGAGTCTTTGCCTTATAACTCATAAAATATGAAAGTTCTGCTAACAGATTGATGGGTTTCCTAATTCAAGCCACATCTTAGTCTTTAAAATCCTTCCAAATATTTATTGGGCTAAACTCAGTGTCAGCTATAAGTGATGCTAGAAAGGAATTACATTATGGCCTCTCTCAGGTGGACAAAAGTCATTAATTTCCCTAGTTTGTGGGACCTCATAGAGTTTGAACAATCTTTTTACAATTTGTTTCTTTGGAGACAATGTTTTTCCTGATGTTTTTTTTTTTCCCTACAGAGATTGAACAACGTTTGGGCTGATTTTGCTGATCAAAAAACCTTTTATCTTCAGTGTCTGTGAGAAGCGTCAGTTATGGGTCTGTAACAATCTAGACCTGCATCTCTTCCCCTCCCCTACAGGTGAAGATAATCCACATTATAAATCATGGAAATATTTCTTGGCTATCATAAGTGTTATCTCTTGGAAGAGGAAGCAACTGTTATTTTACTCATTCTGATCCTCAAAGTACAACATGGTCACTGATTATTTATTTCTCCCTTCTGATGTAGACTGCAGACTCATTATTTGTGGGAATCTATGCCAGAGTTTTCTACTCATATCAGAGAAGAGAATCAGGCCAGTCAATAAGGAGTTGGAGGCACAGAAGGGCAAGACTGTACATTATTACTGGTAATCTGCCCAATCACTTCCAGGAATGAAACTTTGTATTAGTCAAATGGCTCTCAAAACACTAAACATTGCTCCAAATTATTTTCTTGGCAAAGGTAACAATATGTTAAAGCTGCCTATGAACCTCTAGCTATGAGATATCAGTAGATAAAAAAGAACTGAATTCTCCAGTGTACAATTAACTGTTATGCTGATGTCGTTATCTCCAGGGGAAGGATATTCTGACATAGTCCATTTAAGCAAAGAGTAATCCAAATGGTGATAAAACTTAGATTTTCTGTGGAAAAGTTTGTAAATACACAGTTTCCATGACAACTATATTTGGCTCTGGAAAAGGGGAAAAAAGGGGGTTAGACTGAAGTAAAATAAAATTAGTTTAGATGTGTAAGGAAACTGCATTTTCTTTCTGGCGTGGAATATTCCTTAGCTTCTGTTTTTATTTTTTAGGTGTTTTATTTTCTTTTTTCTTTTTTTTTTTTTTAAACAATAAGACTGGTGGAACTACAAAGGGCAAGAGCACCTCCCTTTCCCTACCCTTCCCATATTCACAGCATGTTCCTGGTATCCTCTGTTCCAAAATTCTACGAATTGCACTGCAGCTGCAAAACAATAGAAGCAGGTTTCCTGCATCTAGGCAGCATAAAAATGCAAACTTTATAGCTTCATCAGATCATAGAAGACATGGAGAAAAGGACAATAGCTGAGATCTATCCACCCCTCTGCTAGGAAAGCAGTATGTCTTCTCTGAAATGTCTCTCCGTGTCCCACATGAAAGATAGCCAGGATGATTTCTCGTTCTGTTGGCATTTGGAGAGTAAAGCAGATTTTAAACCTTTGCTATTGTGTATCCTTTATCAGCTCTTTGATTCCAGCATTTGTGTATGTATATTCCTCCAACAATCATACAGGCCAAGGCGACAGGAACCATTGCAATGTACCAGGACAAGCCAGCAGCTGGAAAAGTAAAGAAATTAAATACTTAAACAAAACCAAGCAACCAACAAAAAAAAAGTAAAAAAAAAAAAACCTAAAAAACATAGTTCTCTAAGTTCAAGGAGTAGGAGGAGAAAACACAATAAAAAGGATGTCTGCAAGTTAACCTCCCAGCAGGGCTGATCACCTGTGAAAGGAGGAGGTGTATTGATTGAGTGCTCTGGGAAATGGTTTTAGGAAGATGGGAGGAAGGACTGGAAAACAATAGAAGGTGAAAATTTAAAGTTTAATTCTTTTATAGACACGAGGCTCTTCCCAACCCCTTCTCAGAGCAGTTATCTGCTTTCTATCTTAATTTGGCAAATGCAGAGACACTCCAAGCAGGAAATAATAGCATCATGTGGAGAGGGAGTACATAATAGCTAGTCCACTCTCAAGCTCTGTGAATAATTTTTTCATCTAGTGCAGCTTATAAATCACCAATGGTAAAGCCAAGACTCATCTTTTTCCCCAAATGGGGGGACTTTAGTAATGTTGATAAACATGGAAAGGGTGAGTGTCAGGAGGATGGACCCAGACTCTTGTCAGTGATGTCCAGTGACAGGACAAGGGGCAGTGGGTGCAGCTGGAACAGAGGAGGCTCCATGTAAACATAAGGAGAAACTTTTTCACAGTGAGGGTGACAGAACTGGAACAGGCTGCCCAGGGAAGGTGTGGAGTCTCCTTCTCTGGAGACATTCAAAACCCACCTGGATGTGTTCTTCTGTGACCTGATCTAGGTGATCTTGCTTTAGCAGGGGGGTTGGATTAGATGATCTTTCAAGATCTCTTCCAACCCCTAACATTCTGTGATTCTGTGAAAAATACATCTAATTTTCAAAACTGGTGTCCATCCCCACCATTTTTGATTATTTCAGCCTAGCTTGGTTCATCCTCTGTATTAATACCTGTGTAGCCCATGGAAGACAACAGCAGCACATCATCTAGCGAAGTGAGTACAAATCCCTCATCATAGTGAGTCGAGTTATAACTCATAATGAAGACTGTTTGTTCTGCCTTTCTAAGACAGAGTGAGCAAGCTTTGGTGATTCATCAGCATCATGCAAAGAAGCAATTAGCATTGCTTCACATTGGTTTTACAGCTGGTCCTTCGCCAATAGTCTTGACATTAATTGCAACATTAGTTGCACTGAGGTTAGGGCTTCTCTTCCCATCACTAGGAGCCAAATAACAACACTCATTATAATTTACACTTCTTGTTGTTTTGGCAGCAATCTGTGCACAAGAAGAATGAACACCCCAGTCTTTATTTTGTTATTGGTTTGGTTTGGTTTTTTTTCTCTACTTGTTGAGGAACTGGAGGAGATCTGGCCCTGCTGCACCCAGTGGGACTTTGCCAGTAGCCTCACTGGAGCCACCACTTCACAAAGTGTGTCTAAATTGGAGATGTATTTAATGAACACATACACCAGCAGAGATCCTTATCCCTGAAGAAGATGCCAGTGAATGACCCACAGAATGTGTACTTTGTGAACAGGGTATCCCAAAGTCTACAGATGAAAGAGGCAACCAGTTTTTCCCCAGGCAATAATTCATCACAGCACTCGCTCTGATGGTGTAAAAGGCTCAGGTGATAATTTAGCATTAGAATAATGATAACAATTATCCCAGATAAGCAGACAAACTAGTTACCTTCCTGCTTGACCCTCGTGGGCAGTACTTGGTAGCCATATCTGTTCTGGGCCAGACAGGTAAAGTCTGTGTAAAAATCCTCTTCCTTGACGGAATCAAAAATCAGTGGCACTTCAATGAAGTTTTCACCATTTTCTACAATTTCTCTGGAAGAAAAATTAAGATTTGCTAAATCCTTTGATAAGCTGCTTTTTTCTGCTTGATGTGTTCATTCTAACAGTACATTGCAAGAAAATGCCTTGGATATTTACTCATTTCTGATCTAGCCTCTCAGTATTAGAGGAAAAATGTGTCTTCCACATCAGTTGTGCCAACTATTTGACTCTTGGCAGCCAGTAGCCATCCTGCACTTGTTGGATCTTGCAGGGGGAAAAAAAAAATTCATCTGGATTTGTCTTCCAAAAATAGAGAAAAATAGGGAGGGAAGAAAGGCAAGCATAATTCTGTGTAACATTGAGCTCTCTGCACAGCATTGCAGAAGGACCTGATCCCTTCTCTCTGACCATCTATCAATTTCTACAATTAATTCTTACTATCAGCTGGAAGTGGACATACAGAGAACATAACCCATTCCTGTCTATCACGTGCTCAAAGCCAAGAGCTCAATACAAGAAACTATCTAGGAAGTTCCCAGCCTTCTTCAACCTGATTGCTTCATCAGTCCAACTATTAAAAGTGGTTTTCTAGCTGCAGTCACACATTGTCTCTTGGTATCTATTAGTCATTGCTGGAGAAGTTGTCCCTCTGCTCTTCAATGATCTGATCATGAACCTGTTATGTGCACTCTTCCCAG
Organism: Chloroceryle aenea; assembly: GCA_013399075.1. Taxonomy (NCBI): domain Eukaryota; kingdom Metazoa; phylum Chordata; class Aves; order Coraciiformes; family Cerylidae; genus Chloroceryle; species Chloroceryle aenea. The sequence goes on from VWZY01009550.1 coordinate 67,168, forward strand.
GAATGTACCACAGGAAGGAAGTAACACAGTGGTGGGTGACTTGCAACAGAGTTCCATGGGGAATTTTTTTTCCTGGTGGCATTTGACCTGTTTTGCCTTACTGCTGTTCTGAGGGCTGTCCAGCAAAACCATGGTGTCTCACACACCGTGGGCTCTGCATGAGCCCAAGCTGGCATGGTCCCTGTCCTTATGTAATTTTATAATAATAATTGACAGTAATAATGATGATGATAGTAATTATAAAGGTAACTTTTCAAGTCCAAGTAAGCACATGTGCTGCTCTGTCCTATCCTGCAGATACTATAGCCACGGTACATTTTATGGTTCCTAATGCACTGTCACTTATCCATGTAAACAACATCATAAACAAATGGTCTCAGTCATGCTGCAAGGAATGTGAAAACACATCAGGTATTGAGCATGTACCATGTTACCTCTGGCTGCAGCTGTGGAAGAAGTCAAATTTGGCCAGATTATTATCTGGCATAGCCAGGTGAAGGTGATGACCTTTGTGGACACTCTCACCTTCATCAAATGAGAGATAAAACATGATGACTTGGAGCTCATCTAAGAGATTTCAGTCAGTAGGTTTACCTCACATTTGCAACGCATTAGAAGCATCATGAACATATTGATAGTGCTGCTGAGGTACATAGGTATCATAGGTACAGAAAGCAGACCTTTTCCATCCTTCCCTAGTGAAGAAAATCTTTGAGGCATACACCTATGAGGCTGCTGAGAGAAGGCTGGAATGACTGGGAGAGGCAATAGATTAGGGCAAGAGGATGCAGCACATCCTGCTTCTCCCTCCCACCAGCATCCCACCCAGTGTTTCCCTGGCACCAGCTTTAGCACTCACTGGGTGTCTCTGTGAATGAGCTTAACTCACTAATGTGGAAAAGAACAAGCCTAGGGGGGAAAAGAATTATATTAAAACAAACAAACAAACAAACAAAACAAAACAAAAAAAACAAAACAAAACAAAACAAAAAAAAAAACAAAAACAAAAACAAAAACCAACAGCCAACAAAACAAAAGAAAACAAAACCCAAGCCACTGCATATTTTTCTGGTCTTAGTGTGTTCAGAGAACCTCAAGAATGTCAGGGGGAGGATGTTGCCATTTCGATGGCATGGGGCATGGGGAGAGATAAGAGAAGCACTGGGAAGGATCAAGTCCCGTTGCTTTCTGCTGCAGTCAGCTCTTACATCAACTTAGCTGTCCATGAAAATGTGCTTCAAGTTTAAGCCTCAAAGTGGGCACATTTGCAGTCTACCATGAAAAGCAAAAAAACAAACCAGAGATAAAGGATTTATTTCACCTTGCCTGGGTTGGGTTTGAGATTTCTTTTGCTTGTCTGCCTGCTTTTTTTTCAGCTTTCACCTTCACTTCAGATCTGTCCATATCCTATTTCATTACCTGGCATTTAGCTGCACTGAGAGCCCCCATAACACCACAGGTTAAAACAACAAGCACAAGGAAACACTTTCAGCCAGACTTACCGTCGTTGTCCTTCTCTAATTCTGTTTGTCTTGTAAACCACATGGACAGTGGTGTCATTTGCTAACCATTCCACATCGGTATGGACATGGCTGCCCTGTCCCACAAACACTTTGCATGGGAGTGTCATCTTCGACTCTGTTGGTAAAAGCAAGATTAAAAAACCATTTGGATAAATATGAAGAACTCCTCCATCTCTTGGTGGAAACATCTCCAGTGGGAGATCAGTTCCCACACGCATCAGGCACCATTCAACACTGAATTTAAGCCCCAGATTGGTTTTGATCCCCTTTGGTCTGGCACTCCTGTCTACTAAAAAATTGTTTTCATGTTGCAATAGTTAACAAATCTTGCACTAGATGTATTCCCCAGGAGCTGTGTTCCTGTGGTCTTGCTTCTTCTAACGTACTGAATCACAGAACCACAGAATTTCTGAGGCTGGAACAGACCTCCAAGATCATCAAGTCCAGCCTATGACCCAACACCATGACATCAGCTAGACCATGGCACTCAGTGCCACATCCAACCTTTCCTTAAACACCTCCAGGGATGGCAACTCCACCACCTCCCTGGGCAGCCCACTCCAGGACTTTCCCCCTTTCCATGAGGGTGCGAAGGGTGCACCTGCCCAAGCCATGGGCTGCCAGCTTGTCCAGGAGGATCCCGTGGGAGACTGTGTCAAAGGCTTTGCTGCAGTCTAGGCAAACCACAATCAAAACAGCCTTCCCCTCATCTACCAGATATCACAGGCAGAGAGACAGTGGGACCAGCTCAGGCACCGACGGGCTCTGTGGCGCCTGCTTTTTTTCCTTCTTCTTTTAAACAGGGGGTTTGCTTGATGTGAAGGGACGCAGAGAGACAGTGAAGAGCAGCAGAGTGAAGAGCAACAGAGTCTGCACTCTCGCGGGCGTGCTCATGAGAGTGACGCAGACAGGAGGGCATTACTGGGAAGCCACAGGAGATTTAAACATGGTAAAACTGAAAGCACCACCATATCACAGGCAGAGAGACAGCTACAGACTCTTGGCAAAACGCCGCCAGAGCGTGCATGAGGGCTGGGCAAACAAATAATAATTTAAAAAACCCAAAGCAAACCAAACAAACAGAAACAAAACAAACAAAAAAA
>VWZY01009551.1:17286-27429 GCA_013399075.1 Chloroceryle aenea
GTTGCCACGACTAAAGGTTTGTGTAACTCTCCTTGCATGGAGATGGTGGTGATGAAGAAGAGCATCCCCAGCTATTGGTCCAAACACAACTTCTGTCCAGCTTGAGCTCCAGCTCTCTCTCAGTGTTAATGAGGACAGTGGTGTGTCCTAGACCCCTGAACAGGCACAGAATCANGACACTGAGGATGAGTATGAGTCTCAGGAGTTTTACCAGTGGTCCCCCCTGCCCCAGGGGTCTGGTGCTGCCTCTCAGTTGTCACCGCCACCATCGCCACCACCTCCAGCAGAGGATGGAGATGAGGTGCTGCTGAGGATCCCAGCTTTTGCTCGGGAGCTCTACCTGCTGCTCAAGAGGGGCAGCCGTTTCCTGGCTCCTGGCTTTGCTGGGGAGGAGCGGCTCAGGGGTGAGGGTAAAAACCCACCCGGTGCTGCACAGTCGCAACCTGAGAGAGCTTGTTACTACAGTGGTGCTGTCCTCCGCTACCCGGGCTCCTTCGCCTCCTTCAGTACCTGTGGTGGATTGGTAAGATGACCTTGCATGCAGGAGTAGCACCAAGGTCTCCAGCCAAGTGTCAGCTTCATCTGCTGCTTTTCATTCCCATCCCTTTCCTGAGGTCTCTTTTATTTTGTATTCTCTTGGGTCCTACCTCTGTACTTGTCTTTAATTTTTTACCATTTTGCTATTCATACTTCTATTATCCCACTCATATTTTTTTCTCAAAACTTACCTTTGCCTTTATTCTGTGAAGTTTTGGTGTTCTTTGTGCCATTTCCAGATGCACTTCCGTCTCTAAGTCCTGTACCTTTTATGGATCCTTTTTGGATCTCCTTTTTATTTTTATGTCATTCTTTTTTTAACTTTTCTCGTCTTCATCTCTAATTTTATCTTGGTCTTCACTGTGTACCTGTAATTAGTTACCTCCATGCTCACTCTTCTTCCTTTTCCCTCTATCATTGTCTCTCTTCCAGTCCATCTGGAATCCATTTGTTCTTCATTCCCATCCTATATTCTAAAGTTACCTTTCTCATTTTTATTGCCACCCTTATCTTCTGCATCTCAGTTTTCATACTGTTGTGTCTTTCCTACTTCTACCAATGTTTTACATATGCTTTCTTATTTTCATTATTCCTTTTCTTTCATTTTGGCCTTTTTCCTCTGCCTCACAACATCCCACATGTGGTACCTGTAGTTACGTGGGATTGGGACTCCGCACCCTTCTCTCCTTTCAGTTCTGCCACAGAAGTATGCAATGAGTGTGTTTTCATCAGAAATGTTAATACAGTCAGACCTTTCCAATGGTCATTGCTTCTGTGGAATGCCTCCCTTATTCAAGACAAATTTCACCTTTTATAATTTCTGCTGGATCAGTTGCGATTTTTACTAGGTGAATCAGAATTGGACACACTGAAAAGCGCAGTGGTAATCCAGTGAGCTGCAGTCCCAAGATACTTGAGGGTGGATGGAACAAGTAGAAAGCAGCTGGGATGATGTAAAATGATGGCAGGATTTTAAGCCCCCCAAAATATTACTACTATTATTTTGATTTTGGGCCTTTATATATCATCATAAATGCACATGCCCTTATGCAACAGTTTACAGAATGTAGAATACCAACAATAATGGTGCTAGTGAGAGTTAACTTCATCACGACCCTTGCTTTTTTGAGTGGCTACATAGGTGAATATCGCAATAATCACATGATAGATGTATTTCTTTCTGAATTTGAACATCTAGCTTCTTCCAATGCTTTTTCATGAAGATGTTCCTGCCTTGTTTTTTCTTGCATATGAAGTGAAATCGGGTAAAATGTGGAATTTTTGTCTGCTTATTTGCCTGTTTGGATTTACTCAAAAGTCAAAGCCGAAACTGAAAGTGGTGAAGAAACATATGTGGATTGACACCAAATAAAATATTTCCCTGCACCCCTGCTAAGCGAAACTGCCTAGTTTCACACAACTCTTAAGTGGTTGTCATCTAATTGTTGACATTTTATCAGATTTTGTAAAGCATGGTAGCAGAATTAATATTGAAAGTCAACCGAAGATGGTTTAAAAGTGAACAGGTAAAAGGTTTTTATGTTCTGGAAAAGCATTTTCTCTTCTGCACTTCTTCACAGAATTTGACTTCCTTCTATATTACATATGGGTAAAATCAGGTTAGATGAAAACTTTGCAAAGAAATAGGTGGAGGTGATTATCACAAATGTCTACTCAACGATGATGCATACTATTGCGTATCTGTAATTCCTTTGCCTTGATTTATAAATTGAAATTCACTGTTTATTTTTATTCCAGTTCCCTAGGAGTTCTGTTAATTTTGATTTAGTCAGATTTTTCCTAGGAGAACTTGCCATCTAAGTATACAAGTTGCCTGTTCATCTTACCCATTTCGGAAAGGTGCAGCTGAAATATAAGTGCCTCTATGTATCTCATGCTGACTGGTGTTGACATGATCCTCAACTGCATAGTCTTGTTTGTAGTGAAATGGTTAAGTAGATTTTCCCCTTGAGAGAGTTGGTGTGTCAGGCACATAGTTAAAAAAATGGCATAGTCCTATTATGTCAAAGATGTCATAAGAAATCTTATTTGTCATTCTTTATTCAGTCATTTCTTGGGTTCTATTACTTACGTAAGTTGCTCTGTTTCCAAGAGTCTTGAAAAAACAGCATACATATGTTGTGTATTCCACCCGGTTTCCTCTAGGCCTTGCCCTGCAAAGAGCCAAGCATTATTTCAAACTACATTTTCTTTTTTAAGATGTAAAAATCCATTGAAACTTGAACCTACACATATTTTATTGTAGTTACCTCATTTGCTTTTTTTTTAATTTTAATTTAAATATAAAGAAATTTCAGAAAAAATATGGTATGAATATCTTAGCTATAGTCTCATTTTAAATCTTTGCAGACTTTGGGTTAGGATTACTAGGCTGCATGCACTTTGGAAAGCCAAAGAATTGATATATAAGTCCCTTAATAGGCAGTTTAGATTGCACTTAGTGATTTTCTTTTTAGTGTGAAATACAGCATCTCTGTCTAACAGCAAAACTTGCGCCATTTTGCTCTTAAGATAGAAGCCTTTTAGTGAATCCCTTTATTCACTGAGGAAAGTAACTGCAATCTGGCAGTTATTTTGACAGTGATTTTGCCATACAGGAGGAAAGACGAAGAATTGTAAATACCAATAGAAAAGATTTGGCTATCGTGCAGGGAATGGTTGTACATGGCAGTACAGATGTGTGGCTGATTCTGTAGGGCTAGTTTTATGAAAATATACTGTATCTCCATTAAAATGAGAAAAAGGCCTTTCATGAAACTGTGTGCCATCCAAGTTAGGATGTTGGTTTCAACTTCTCAAGGCATGGAGACACCCGACATGCCAGTGACATTCATGAAATTGAAAGTTAAGAATTCTACATCGAAGAAAGGAAAATAAGACTTATTCTGTGTCGCAGTCTTAACTGCTCCTTCTATAGACACAAAGACAGAAGAATATTGTTGCAGATATAAGGTATCTTATCCCCCTCTGGGATTTAGATGCTTTTTGACTAGTTCACTGGCTGCAGTTGGGCAAAGAATGTAATGTACAGCTTAACATTAAAACTTTGACAATTCTTATTTCACAGTTCTTGAGAGCTTCAATAGTGTGTTTTTTCTTGAGCTGTTTGTCAAAAGCAAGTATGGAGGGGTGATAATTGTGGGGTTCATAACATACTATGGTAGTCCTGTAAATAATACAAATGAAAAATGAGCGCTGTCCTCCCAAATCCTGACTGCCAGCATTCGTGTTATTTGACAATCTATCTTGACAAATCAGGGAAACATAACTCAGTGCATGTTTTCTAAATATGCACTAAATAGGTGTGCCAGTTTAAGACGAGATATACATGGGCAGTCAAGCCACTCCAGCACTGTGACCTTGGTATAATTTCAGAGCTCAACATGATCAATGGTGACAGTCCTATCCACCTGCTGGGTAAAAGACATGTGGATTCTTATATCCTTTTGTAGCCCAGTGGGATTTGCTCTGAGTACTTCTTGGGATTCTGCATTGCTGCTGCAGCAAGATTAATAAGGAGAGGTTTCCAAGAATTCTCCATCTGTATGCTGACTGCCTACTTGGTGTTCATCATTGGCCAAATACCAGAAAGTAAGCCAGTCCCACTGATGCCACTGAGACTGCTCTTCTGAAGCTAATGAATTACAGAGCTGGACCATTAATTATTTAAATGTTTGTTTCTATGGCTTGCTTGTGTTTTTCCCTAATATTTGAAATAAGAAAAAAAGCATGTCAAATATTGTTGAACAGTTGTATTTGTAAGCAGTAACATATTACTTACAATTGGTAGATCTTTCAGAGCATGCTGTAGGAGAAACTTACTGTGGATTTACAATTAAGAAATCTGGCTATTGGTTCTTTACTGATGATCTGCTCAGCTGCTAGCACGGAAGTTGAGGTACTCTCACTGCATTTTCCCAGAGAGAGCTGTAAACATGGTAAATGTGTCCTTTATCTCCCCTGCTGCTTTTATTTCAGAAAGGGAAGTATTTAATGTTGTGTTTTTTGTTTTGTTTTGTTTTGTTTTGTTTTTTTCTCTGAATTGCTTAGGTAGTACTCTAGGGCGATGTGGTGACAGGCAGGAGTTTTCCCAATGTTTCTTTTTCTTTTTAACTGAAGCAGTTTGACATAAATAGGTAGAGAAAGGATTTGAAGGTCACCTTAAACCTAAAGCAATGGGTTATGTTTAAATTGTTAGGAAATGCAAACAGAAGCAAATGTATACACAAAGGATGGAGAGATGAATGCAGCTACGCTGTATGGAGCAGCACTTAGCAGGCTATCCAACAGAACTTGTGTGGAGATCTGCCTAAACAGAGCATTGCCAGCTGGGTTGATTTACTAGAGGGAAGCTTTGAAATTCGTCTGTGTGGTTCTGCATTTTCATGGGATCTTAAGAATGTGAAATGGTCAACAGCATATTTATAGTTCTCTAAATCCCTGAAGAGTCAGTGTCAAATATTATCTGCAATGAAAATTAATGTGACTTTTCACAGTGACTTGAGTGGGAGCAAGTCTTAACCCATCTCCAATCAAGAAAAAAGCTCTCTCTAGAGAAATGTATGGTGCTTTTATTATGGCTTCATTGCCATTAACAGTCAGGCATGTAAAAATTGGGTCAATAGCTTATAGACACGTAATAACAGATTTGCTTCAGCTGCTATACATATGTGTAAAAAGTGCTATCTAAAGAAATGGTGCCAGCCTCAGCAAGAGAATGAATATAAGTAGTTCTGTGCCATGCAGAGATGTGCCAAATGTCATTGGACAACAACATTTTAACAAATCCTTCTGATTTTTTTCCCCTCAAAGCAAACAAACAAATAAACAAAAACCAAACCAAAACCAAAAACCTGAAATAAATTAGTATTTGAAAATAAAAGTGCCTTCTCTGGCTAGTGGAATGCTCATATGGTACTTCAGTAATATTTGCAAAAAACCTGACACGTATTTATAGAAATGTATGATTTTCTTACTTCTGTCACAAACTATGTTTTGAAGATTAGTGCAAATAATTAATAGAAAGGGAATAACACATGATGGATTAAAAATATTTTAGACTTTTTAGGATAGTCTAAATTCACATGACCCTTAACTTCTGGACACATAATAGAGCTCCTGCAAAGCTGAAACTTCTTAATTTGTACCAATCCATCTAGGTTATTCTGACTTTACAGGTTGTCTCAGAACAAGCAGAATGAAATTGTAAAATAAGAGTAGTAAAATAAAAAATGATTTCTGTATTCCTTAAATTATGCACACAGTCACTCTTGAGGATAGGATTCAGCCTGAGAAAAGACTGAATCCTTGTTATAACATCTCTTCTAAAGAAAAATTTTAACCAGTGTTTCAATATTCTTACATGGGAAAACTCTCAGTGAATATAATTCTTAGTAACACTTCCTAGTGATTACTGCAATGAGAGTAGTGTCTGACATGGCAAGTAGACTTGAATTTTTTGACAGCTTATACAGCTTTGGAGAGCTGTACTGCTACCTTTTCATTGTACAGCTTCATTTGGTGGCACTGCAATATTTAACCTGCTGCAACTCCTTTCTGGATATAGGGTCAGACTGATTTGTAGTGCAGAGGTAGGTTGCTTTGAGTTTGAGTAGTGAGCCTGACGTTTGCTGTGCAGTGTATATGCAAAGTAAATCCCTGGTTTTGTGAGGTTTGTGGAGCAGGTGGTCAGGAGTAACTTATGGGCTTCATAAACTTGCCTGAGAAGCTGTGCTTTCAGAGGTTGTGAGCTCCTGTTGTAAGGCTCTGAGGCTTTGTATAGCCTTCTTGCTTTCATTAAGCTGGAGAGTGACTATCCCATTGCACATCCTGGACCATACAGTAGAGCATACAAGCCTGAAATGCGTTAAATACTAAGCCTCTTATTAAGGAAAAATATTAGCCCTGTCTCCCCAAGTCAGTGATGTTGCAGTTACACGTCAGTATTGAGTAACTTCCACACCAGATGCTTTTCCAAAAGAAATTTGAGACAATTATAGCTTCTTTTGTGCTGAGTATAAACATTAAAAGACAGAGATCACCAATAATTTTTAATGAAAGGGGAAACAGAAAAGATTGTTAGCAATATTCATGGGCCATTTGATATATACAGGCTAAAGTTTGAAATTGTATACTGAGGATTATAAAATTGAATAGGATTATCCTTAAAGACTGCCTCGATGAAATGAAGTCCACACTCCCTTTTCCAGCTTCCTCACATCCTTAAAAGAAAGAGGGGACAAAGACAAGCAGTAAAATATCTGTTTAGATCCCCTCTTTTCAAAACTATGGCTAACTCAAGACAGAAAGATGTGGGAAGTCACAGGTGGGTTTTTTGGAGGCTTTTTCATTCACCTATTTTGAATGCTAACTATTTCTTAGCACACAGTCTGCCTGCTGTTGCACTGTGAGTGAGAAGAAATGAAACTTTGCTGAGAGGGACAGAAATAAATATGCGATGGAGGGTACTTGGTATCTCTTACTGAGAGGTCATATGTTCATCAGGTTTTCCTTTGTTGACTTTAATTTACATTTTTTGGTGTTTTAAACATCTTAAAATGGGAAATACAAAATCTGACATCTGTAGAAATAGGTTGGCAAGGTAAGGCAAGAGTGGAAATGTCAGCCCTGAACAGAAAGCAGCTTTGCTCTGTTATGAAAGTGGGTTTCTTTGCAGACAGAACAGAAGCACCCTAAGAAAATAGTGTTGGACTAGAAGCTGGGCTTCCCACCTCTGCACAGTGTAGATGAACTAAAGAAATGGGGTGGTGCTCCTGGGACAGTACTCATATTTTCAATATTTGTGTTGAAACGGAGCTTGGTTGCTCTTTCTGGATTTACATGGTAGCGGAACATGGGAGAGAGGGGGTCAACCTGGTCTCCCACAGGACGAAATAAGTTGTTTACATGAGGTTACTTTGGCATGCATAGACATAGATATATCTTTGTCCAGCATAGGTTTATCTGCTATTTTTGTTAGTTAAAATCCTTCATTATAAACTCACCTGGAACATCTAATGAAGCAAAACTGAAAACAGTAGAGAGTCCAGAGAAAATGACAATTAAGAAAGTGACTATCATCAGCTGGAATAACCATCATATACGTACAAGCAAAGCACTATTAACAAACATTGCTTTATCCTGCCCGAGCAGAAAGTTAGTTACGAACACAACTACTCAACAGGTCTTGTGTGTGTGTGTTTTTGTTTGTTTGTGTGTGTGTTTGTTTTTTGTTTGCTTTGTATTTCCATAAAGAAAGGGAGTACTGGAAATGCCATTCCTTTAAATATTTGATTAGAATCATTAAGAACCATAAACCAATAAAAGCCTATGTAAAGATAGAGGTTTGTTTTCCTTCTTGAGCTCTGATGCTTCCGTCTGTTGCTATTCAACTTTTACCTTTCTGGACGAAACATTTTGTTGGATTTTTGTTTTGTGTATCTGAGAACTCTTGCTAATTGATGAGAAAAGGAAGTCTATTAAAGGTAGGAACTGTAGTGTTAACATAAAACTGGAAGGTGCAGAAAGTCAGTTTTCATTTAGGCTGAAATGACATTTGAACTATAACAATCTCTGTTTCCCTTATTATTAAACATTGTGGCATGGTATGCGAAATGTTGGGCCAAGATATTTCAGATCATGTGGTAATGATTCCTTTCCCTTCTAGGTGTTATCCTATAATCATGTAATCACTCTATCCTAGGACAGGTTTGATTTGTGATTACAGTCCTGCTTATAGCAGTCTGTTGTTCTCCTACAGTGCTTATTTTCAGTACAAATACTTCCTTTGCTATATATTTCCAAGCTGTAATTAGAAATGACAAGTATGCTGTCTCCAGAGCAGCTTTATTTTTAAAAATAGATACTGTTGTGAATCACTTGAGATCTCTCTCTGTTGTAATAACTATAAAATTATCACGGTTATTTTGCAAGATACAGAAATGAGATGGCAAATTGGAAAAGCTGTGTAAGGCCACTAATGAGTAAAATTTTTTCATTAATTCAATTAGTAAAGTTTTGACTCCCTAATTGGAAGGTACCTGCAGTAAAAAGAAAAGACAGGGCACTGAATCTTTCCCAGCTATGGCTGTTAAGGTTAGTTAAATTAGCATTTTCTCCCAAGTCTTGTATGCCTGACTTTTATTCATATTGTATATGTGATGATTGTTTCTTCTACAGCAAATGAACAAGGATTTTTAAAAGAAACAAATGTTCTCTGTGTTGCAACCGTTGTATTTTATTTTTTTTTAAGGCACTGTTCTTCATCGTGTTTTCTAAAAGATGTCTTGGACCTCCAAGAATGGAGATTCTTTTTGGAAGATTGTGACAGTAAAAAAATGGGAGCATCCATGATTTCCAAGATGCAATACCATAGATAAAGGGGAGCAGGGAAGTAGGCAGGAAACAGTCGAAAGCACCATGTGTGAGAGTCATTGTGGGGTTGATGGTGAGTAAGGATATTCAGGGAGGAATCTGTGAAAATAGGTGGTCATGCAGAGCGTGCAAATGTCGCATGCAAATGATGCACACCTCTCTTTGCTATGTGTTGAACAGAGCTACCATGGTAGAAAGGGATGAGTGAAAGTCATTTGGATTTGGGGTAGAATGAGATGTTTGCAGAAGTTCTTCTGTAGAACGTGTGCCTTGATTTACTCAGGTCTCTGAAGACTTTAGGGACATAGCATTAGGGTTGGTTGCTTTCTTCTTGTGCAGAAGCAGCAGAAATGTAATGGAAAGAGTGTGAAATAGTCTGAGCACATGCATTTGTGTTCTATATTGCATATCCAGATGGAGTTGGTCAAAATTTTATAAACCAATAGCCAAAAATATCTATATTAGATTTAAAATAAGATGCATGTCTGTTGTGCATTAGCAGTTCAGTTAACCTTTTATTGTTAACCTGTCATTGCCTGGACAATCTGGTCTTCTTTGCTGTTTCTATTGCTTCTAATAATGGCATAAATAACCAAAGAAATATTTGGAAATGTAATATTTAGAACATTTCTAGTGTTAATTGCAGAACAATGTATTTAGAATGATAAAACAATATTGCTACATTAGTTGCTAATAACACATTCATTTTCATGTAAGTGAAGAGAAGTAAAAAGTTTTGGAAGCCTATGCTGTGAATGTTTTTCTTGGATTTCCCAGGACTTCAGTCAGAATTATTTTCTGAATGAGTTTTGCACTCAGAAATGTAGAAATGTGCCCAAAACTGACCTTTGAAGTGATTTAGTTTCTGTGTGATTATCCTCCAGTGTTTGTTTTATGATCTCAGCTGTGCTACCTTAAATTCTCATTAGATGTCAGAAGTTTAACTGTGTTAAGTCAGGTCAAGCTTATTTAGATAGCAGTACATTAAGGAACATACAGATATTTCAGCATGTGATGTTAATTCAGCTGGGGACAACTTTTTATGATTCAGTATGAAGTAAATGTCCTGTTAAGTCCCTCCAGGCTTAAGGTGATGCTGGATGTAAGACCCGGGAAACTACAGGCCTGTCAGCCTGACCTCGGTGCCTGGCAGGGTTATGGAACAGATCATCCTGGGAGCAATCACACAGCCCCTGCAGGGGGAGAAAGGGA
>VWZY01009551.1:45223-67963 GCA_013399075.1 Chloroceryle aenea
TTCTGCAATTAGGAAAACAAAAAAAGTGTAAAAGGAGTGTCACAAGATGCGTTTTCCAACTTCATAGTTGTTCAGGTTATATTCCTAAATGATGCCTGTTATTTCGCTATATCTAGTTATGTTAAAATGTGACAATACAGTGAGTAATAAAATTAGTGTATAGACTTTTCTGTACATGCTGTACATATTTAAATGACCCTGTAAGTCTCCCAAAGCAAACTTTAACATTCCAAATCTTCTACCATGCATCTGCTACTGGCATGTAGCCACCCACCCACCCAGACTTAGTTGAAATAAATTAAATCAATTCTAGTTCATTCAAGTATAAAGGTTTGTAAAATATAAAGGTAACCTTACCTTGCTGGTATGGTTACTAAAACAAAGGGGTTTTTTTACTGGATTTTTGTGGGTTTTTTAATTCTGCAGGACTGTGTACAACTTTATACTTCCTTAAATTCTTCTGTGTTCCTTTTCTTTTGCTTTACAGATGGGGCTTATACAGATTAATGAGGACTTCATATTCATTGAGCCACTCAATCACACTTTGGCTGTGACAGGCCATGCACACAGGGTGTACAGACGAAAAAGGTCCATTGAAGAGAAAATCACTGAAAATCCAGGTTCTCAGAATCAGTACTGTGGTGTTGTTACAGGTAATATATAAATATCACTGAAAAGATCTAATATAGCAGACATATTTTTAAGATATGTAGATAGTAGTTAAAAACAACAACAAACAGAAGCATATCTGATTATTTTTGTGGCAGTAACTTGTGGTGGACTTTGAGGTAGTATGCTGAGGCTGACAGTTCACTTCTTGGAAGAGGGAACTGTCCACTGAGGAACACTGCTTCCTAATGTCCAAGAAATCTTTGGGTCTTTGTTTTTTTACTTCAGCTTAATAATTGCAACCTATTTATTGTCTCTATCTTCATAGTTGCTTAAAAGTTGCTTAGTACATGCAGTGCTTGTGCTTCATTTTCCATTTTAAAACATTAGCACAGTCTATCCCAGTTTTAGTTAGCAAGTCTTGAAATTCCAAATGAGTCTGCCACTGAATTAGTATTTTCATAACACTGTTCTTGTTCTGTAATTGACACTTAGAAGAAATGTATGAAACAATCTAATGCATCTTCCTCAATGGCAGGTAGAAGTTGTTGAAGGAGTGTTTCAACAATTTTGCACCTAAAGATAATGATGATTTAATACTGAAAGATCACAGTCTGTTATTCCTGCTTCATCATCATCTCCTCTTCTTAAAATGACAGAGGACATCTCAGTCTTTTGACTTTTTTAATGTTGTGAGAACATATATTTTTCTCAGAATGAGTGTATCTTTATAGGCATTTTTTTTTTTATGCGTGTCTCTTAACATAGTATAAGTGAGATACTGACAAAGTGGAAAGAACTAGCAGAGATGGACCAGTATGCCTAGGGAGCTGGATTATATTTGGGAACTGGGTTCTTTCAAACAGGTAAAGAAAGGTAAAGGAAGTATGCAGCTGTAGTCTTCTAGTGTCTAAGGGGCTGCATAGAGAAAGTGAAGCCAGACTTTCCTTAGAGGTATGCTGTGACAGGATGAGAGACAACAGTTTTAACTTGCATTCAAGGAAATTTCAATTGTCCATATGGAAAAAAAATCTCAGCAAGAATGATTAACACTGGAAGAGTTGGCTTAGAGGAACTGTGGACTCTACATCCTCAGACATTTAAAAAACGTAGCTCGAAATGGCTCTAAGAGACCTGTCTTAGTTCAATTCTTGCTATGACTTGAGCAGGAGGTTGGCCTTGCTGACCTCCGGAGATCCCTCACAGCCTAAACTTTTCTGTGGCTGTGTGGTTCTTCCACAGAGCTTCCACAGACTTCTCTGTCTGTTTTTAATGGTTACAGAATAAATGTTACAGGTTTGCTTTTTTTCACATTTTGGAAGTATTCTTTTATAATTAGACATCCATCCACAGGTTGAAATCAAAGATGAGTTTGCAAAGCAAAATGCTTTTCGTAGCTATTAAGAAGGACTAAGTAAATGACATGTAACTTCCTCCATCAGACTCCATAATCCTTTTCTAGGCATTGTATTACATTACATTACATTTTCTAGGCCTTTTAACTGCTTATCTGAAAGTAAAACTTTCTGTATTAGCAAAAGCTGTTTGCTTAAAGTAAAGCTAGTTATTCTTCCTTATTAGTGATGAGTCCATGCATGCCTGCATGTTTTTGAGAATAAGAAAAAGAGAGAAAATTAAAAGTATGCATGGTGTATGCACTGGGAGAGAGGCATCTGATAAACAGCAAAAGTGTGATGGGTATGAAAATGAATGAAGATACAAACTCCTCTTTTTCTGTCATGTTTATTACCAGTCATCCTTTCACTTTTTCTTACACTCTAAAATAGGAAACTCAGTTTATTCTGTTCTAATAATCTTATGCCCAGGACTCTGACTTGGTGTAAGTAGTTTGTCAACAGATAGTTGCTTGAAATAAATTTCATTATCTCTACTAACAGCCTGAATTTTCAAAATAACTCAAGCTGTGCATAACTGATTGAAATCTGATGGCATAACCTTACTGCCAGCAGAGTATATGCTGTTTTACTGGCAAGAGCAGGTCCTCACTCTTCAGCTGTAGGTTTTTTTACTGAGTCTGCAGCAAGTTACATCCATAAAAGTTCTGTCTATGCTAAGAGCAATTTGCTGGTATGTCATGCAGTTACCTAATATCACCAAAGCATTCATGGTATGGACACATCCTTAAAAGATGGTTGAAGCAAGAAAACTAAGCCTTTATAGCAATATTTGAGAATTTTAAGACAAATCCTAAATAAGTAGACCAATGAAACAAAGATAACGGAGATGAGTATATAGGGTTCTGATACTCTCAGGTTATGTGCAACTGCTTTTGTAGAGCTGTAGCTATGTGACACAGAGAAACCTTTATCTTGGCAATATGGCAGCTTTCAGCAATATCTTACAACAGGATCTCTTGCTTCTACAGTACTCATTTGTCAGAATAGTTGCTCTCAGACAGGTAGTTATGCTGCTGAGTAAGTTGATCTCTAAGACCAGCTACCTATCAAGCAAATGTGTATTGCAAGTCATGACCTGTAATTATTAGAAAGAATGAATGTATGTGAGGGAGGTGTTGAAGGATCACAACTGAAAATAATAGCTTTTCATTCAGAACTAGAAGAAGCAATCAAAGAAGGTATTGTTTGTTGCCTATTACTATTATGGTCTGGACTGAAAGTGTCTATACAGCCAAACTTTTACAGAGAAGAACTCTTTTTTTTTTCTTTTTTTTAACACAATAAAACTAGGGAAAGTAAAGGGAGGTTTTCTTACTANTATTTTTCTTATTAATTAGAGGAGGGAGAGATTTGTACTAACAGAAGCAGATGCTGTCTGATTTGTGGCAGTGAGCATGTATATCCATTTGTTGAATGTCTGTGTGATGTATTTACATATCTGAGCCAGTTGCACATACACAGACCTCACACTCTATGCCTTTCTTTAGCACATTGCCCATGAAACTTTTCAAAGCAATCAGCTCATGAGAGTGTTACAGAGAAAATGTGAGAGAAGCAGATGCTGTTAAGAGCAAAGGGCCACATAAGAAAGATAAGCTCTTTTCCTTCTATCTGATCTGGAGTACTTGTTCCAGGCTGAAGTTGTACAATGAACCTAACAAATACTAAAGGCATGGAGCACTTTGGGAGAAAAAACACAAAGTCACTCAAGTGACTCAAGTGTTTGTTGGTTTTCACATGGACTAGTGAGCAAGAGCTCTTATCCAGGATATGGTAGATTTGAATTTTGAATCCCTTCTATATTTGGGAAACTCAAAGCCTCCTCTGTGCTTCTCAATTCTGTCAATAAACAATGTTTCTTGAATTATGAGCAGATTGTGCTTCTCTTCCTGTAGTGATGACATTTTGCAGGAAAAAGCCTGCAAATTTCTCTGGATTACAACCAGAAGTTTGACTTCATGGGATGAAGACTGGGCAGTCAGCTGGAAAAGCTGTGTTGGTTCTTGCTCTGCAGCCTGTTTCCATATAATAATCATGAAATAAAATGCATAAACAGTCTCGGTTATAGGTCTAAATCTATGAGATTGCACTAGGTGGAGACTGGTGCTGCCTGAGTTATTAGTTTCCGTTCCTTGGATCAGGAACAAGCTGCCACTCTGCATCGAGACCCTTAAATACCTATTTGTCTACAGTGGAGGTGTAGCTAGTGGCTTCCTAAACTCCTGAGTATTCCCTACTTAGCCAGAATACTGAAATTTTTGTATGGCTAGGGTACCTATTCTCCTTTCCCTGGGAGGAGAAAGTCTGGGGACTGATGGTGATTGCTGTCTAGTCTGGGCCTTGTAGATGTATTTATGGAATGGTGTTGTGCATGAGGACTTTTAAGTGTCCAGGATTGCTGTAGTCATAGCCTGTTCTTAACACTGGCTCTGATATGTTATGCAACCTCTGTCTATAGTAGCTGGAATTTCAGCTCTTTTAGTTGTGCTTGTTTTGTTTTGGGGGGAGGAAGAGAAGGCCATTTATTTTGTTAAAACTTCTTGTTATTTCCTCTTAATTGAATATTGAATGTATTTGCTGCAGTATTTCTAGTCTTCTTGCTGGAGTACTAGATGTTTCTAGCTTTCCTTTCAGTCACCTGAGTTTAATAAATCTGATATGAATCTTCATATTTTCTATAGTTGCACAAAACATAGCACAGAACCCTCCTGTAGCTTTATATATATATATATATATTTGAAAATATATTGAAGTTGTTAAGTTGATTTAAATTACTGACGTAGGTATGGTTTTTTTGCAGGAGTTATTATCTCTTACATACTCTACCTTCAATAATGAGCAATTCTTTGTAATTTTTACTTATTTATGAATATGTAAAAACCAAGTGCTTTTGTCTAAAACCTGTTTTACTTGTTATCTGGCAATAATCATGGCAGTTGTTTGAATGCAACTGGTACAAAAATTACCAGTTCCATTTATTTAGAGGCCTTAGAGAAGAGCTAAAATTTTCATATAAATGAGATCTCATGTGATGGGGAACTCTGCCAAAAATTTGGAAAAGCTTGGCTGGCCAAGAACAGATTGTCCTTTGGTTTGTTAACCCAGTATATATCTGATGGATATGATGGACATTGCCCCTTGCAGCCAGCTTGTCTACGGAACTGTGCTGTATTCTTATCCACTACAATCCCAAAACCCAAAAGTTTAAAGAGTTTATGGGACTGCAGTGATATTAGTGTTTAGCACAAAGCTTTCTTTTATTGTGAAGTGTTTATTGTCAGTTCTGAATACAAATGCACTGCTAGCTAAAATTTCTGGAGAGGTGTGTTAGCAGACTTCTCTAACAGCCATGCTAATATTAAATTTATAGTTTTGAACCACTAGTTGCTGTTTTCTGCAAAAAAGTGAACAATGAATAAACTGTATTGTTGGAAACTGCACTGGAATCAATCACTGCTCCTAGCAGGAAGGCAGATTGACCAGATGGCTTATGAAAGATCTTTTTTTAACTGAAATGAGTTTACTATTTAAACTTTTATCTATAGTCTACTCTTGTAGCATTAGATGCTTGTATGGTAAGTCATAGCTGTATAGCTTATAGGGTGTGGCACAAATCCTGACATTGAAGTTTCATTCAAAATTATTCTCAAAAGAGTGATGAAAACACACATAATGTTTTAAAAACTGGGCTGTAGATACACAGTTAGCAAACAAAGGCAAAGCCAGAGGCTAGCTGTACATCTAGGACTAAGCAAGTGTCTGAAAGTTCAAAGTGTGAGAGGTTAAAATTAATTTTAGATAGTTTATAGTGTTATAAGCTGTTTCTACTTTTGGGCAGTCAAACACCAAATACTTATTTCTGGAGAATGTACACTTTTTTGTTTTTCAGTAAATTTGTATGCTTATTTATATTCATAAGACTTACATTGTCACCAGTTGTACAGGAATCAGTAAGCCCTTCTAAAAAAGCCCTTCTAAAATAGCGGGATGGACTAAATCACTAATATAATCTTTAGCAAATGGCTACAGAAAAAGATAGACAACCTGTTTTAAGCATGAATGCTTTATACATTTTATATTGAAAAGTATATATCTAGATTATACTTACATTAAATCTATGTTATACATACATTTTTAGCACTTTCCTGAAGAGTGACATTTCTTTGAGAGTATTCATATGTTACAAAATGAGCTTCAGGGACTTCGCTATTAGAGATGAGACTGATTAATTGCAAAACGTTTCCTCAAAATTTCTAAATATTTGATTATTTCCAGAACATGTGTTTGTAATTGTCATCTCAAGCATCACTTTTATTGTAAACAGAGTCCAACGTGCCATTGTGGAAGCTGGAAAAAAATTCACTTGATTTTAGTGACTTACGTGAGATCAGTCCCAGAATTTTTTATTTCCTCTCAAGGGGATCTAACAGAATTTGGCTATTACAATGCAGAGTTTCACTTTATGTTTTGTTTTAAATTAAATTATTTTTAATATAGTTGCCAACTGCTGTTTGCGTATCTAACCACCTTCTAGCTAGAACTGTGTAATTAGTTCTTTGTGTAATTAGTTCTTATTTTTCCATATGTACTGTATTAGTAATGGGGATTTTGTTGTGGTTTTGGAGGCAAAACAAAATTAACAAGAGCAGTAACCACTAGTTTGCCATTAGTGTAACATGTTTTTTGATATGGAGCTTTCTGTAGGTTTAGAAGCCCATTTCCAGGGTTTGGTTTCTTGTTTTACTTTAGCTGCTTGTAATTACAGTAGCACTGACTTTGAAGTCTTGTTAGTAAAATGTCACTCTTTTGCTTCAAACAAACCTATATCCTAAATGTCGTTCTCTGTTCTTCTTTTGAAATATTCTTTCATCTTTGCAAATCACTGAATTGTTCCATATATGTTCTTAATACTGATTTTGTGGCAAATCTGTATTTGTCATCTTTTATGCTAAGATACAATTACATCAAGACATTTTCTCTTTGATTTATGAAGAAGGAGAACAATTGTGCAATCTCAGTGAGGCTTTTTTTCTGTCAAACCTAACATGAATTTATTTTTTTCCCACAAACCAAACTAGGGGGCACACAGTTCTTCACAAATAGATTAGGTGAAAGGATGTGGAGAATCTAACTGACTGTATTTGAGCAGCTGGGTAGGATTACCGTTTCCTACATTTATATGTAGTCCAGGCCTTCACTCTGAGCCTTAGCATTGGCAGTGCTAAATGAACATGTTATTAGAGTTCACAGCTGTTACAGTCCATGTAATCAGAGCTACACTATAATGACAGATACCAAATCCTGGAACTACTGTAGAGGTAGTTTGAAGGATGACTTTGCCAAGCAATGTTTTATGTTACAGGTGAAAGAAAATCCAAGAATCAAAAAGTATCAGAAAGTGGAAGAGGAAAAAGATACTCTTATAAGTTACCTCAGGAATACAATATAGAAACTGTTGTGGTGGCAGATCCAGCTATGGTTTCGTATCACGGAACAGATGCAGCCAGAAGATTTATTCTAACCATCTTAAACATGGTAGGAAATTTAAAATTAACTTTGGTGTTTTGCCAACAATACAAGCACTGTGGGCTGATTTCATTGTGGCTTTTAATTATTCTGAGTGAGCACCTGTAAGGGACACTCACTACATGACCATCATCAGGCTGTGAAAACTTACTCCTTACATTTCACAGCAAAAAACCATGGTGCTGCAGAGTTGTCTATACTGTCTTGTCTTATATATTAAGGAAAGCCAGAAAGTGAGATCTGAACAAGACTTATTTGTTAGAAGCCTGTGATTTTGTTGGGAATGCTGGGATATTGAATGAATTCTCTTGGTCTATGTTTGTTAAGAAAATGTGATGCTGTTTAGAAGGATTGTGTGGTCATTGTGACTGAAAAATACTGAAGGGTATTACACTGGACAATTGCATCCCCTCCCAGATCTATCTGGAGCTGTAATGCACTTATCTGGTGCATAAAGAAGTGACAACACATCTGTAATGTACAAGGAAAGATTGTTCTGAAGAAGAAGCATAAGTTGAACAATAAATATAAACTAACCATTCTGAATGATAGGAAGAGTTATGTCCTGGCTCAGACCACTCAGGCCACAATCCTGGATTTAACTGAATAGAAATTTTCATGTGAATCGTATTGCATGCATGTGTAAGTATTTGGAGAAATAGGATAAACTTTATAAAGTAGTCGTGGCCATTGAGGGGAAAAGGTCTTTTTTGTGCTCTCAGGACGAATATGGTCTGAACTCTGTTCTTCCTTCAGAAGAGCAATAAAACACATTAGCTTAATGTTCTGTTTATATTATTGGAAATTAAAGCAACCACAGTAGAATATGAGATTTTTTTTTTAGGTTTTTTGATGTCCTGTTACTCTCAGTCTACAGTGTTTTGTGCGTAACACAAACATGTGTTTTTATTTACTGTTTTTTATTTTAGGTTTTTAACCTTTTCCAGCACAAGAGCCTTGGACTACAAGTAAATCTTCGGGTGACTAAGCTTGTCCTACTTCATGAGACTCCGGTAAGTATATATTATCTCTGTCTTAATCTATGGATGGTAATTTTGCTTAGCATTTTGCTCTTCAAAGGCTTGCAATGTTCACTGACTTTAATGGCTGACAAATTTTCTTAGCGTTGTGCATTATTTAGTTATTTATGCTGCTGGGTGGCCCCAGCAACAATTAAATTTCTTCTACTTTCTGTGATGCGCATATTGAGATTTTTCTGTGCATGCAGTTGGAAGTCATTTTCATTGTGAAAATAGGCTAGTTCTTACCAAAATCTGCTTGTGCTCTGCTTTTTGTGAATATGTAGCTCAATACAAAAATAATCTCCTTTAGACCCAGTGGACAGTAGATGAAGAACGATGTTCTTTTTTAGGCAATCCCTAGATGAACAAGAGATATCATCACATAGTACTATTCTTTTGTTGCAGCTTTCAGGTATCATATCAGATCCTTCTGTCTGAAGAAAGACAAGCCAGCTGATTTGTTTTTATTAGTCTATGGTTTGTATATCATATTTCAGGACAATATCAACTTGATTTCTTGTTCTTTCTACAAAACTTATGGAAATCCTTTCATACTTTAGTTATTAAGAAAAGGAGATGAGACAAGAATTCAGGTGAACAGACCCACTGTACAACTCTCAGTGCATTGCTTTCACTTTTGTCTTTAACATAAGAAAAAGATGGCCTGAAATTCAAGTCATTCTGGTGTGAATATGTTATGCCATAAAAAGGAGATTATTTTTGCTGACTTATTAAAAAACATTCTCAATTCTGTCTATAGAATACTATTTTTATTTTATTATTATTATTATTTATTTCTAGGCAGATATGTATATTGGACACCATGGGGAAAAAATGCTGGAAAGCTTTTGTAAATGGCAACATGAAGAATTTGGCAAGAAGAATGATATACACTTAGAAATGTCAACAAGTTGGGGAGAAGACATGTCTTCAGTTGATGCAGCCATACTGATTACAAGGTAAAATACTGGAAGATGAGCATAGGCCATGGTCTAATATGAACATAGATCAATGGAACTGATAGATGACCAACACATTTAGGATTTCCTTTTTCAATGAGTTCAACTTGAGGCTTCTTTCCAGAATTCAAAGGTGATGGTAAAGTGGTGGTAAAGATGGTTCAAAAGACAGTAGTTCCCAGATGGTAAACATCTGAAATTACAACCTGGTCACTATCTTGTTTCTTCTTTGGCTATAAAGCTAAGGCCATAGGTTGGATACCTCTCTCCATGTGCCTTCCCTTAAAAGGGGCAGTACACATAGACCAGTAGATACTTTCATTCTAAACAGAAAAACATATTTGGACCATTCAGAGCTGGATCAGCATGATATTAGTCATATTACTGAGTTATGCTTCTCTCTAACAGACCTAGAACTAGTGTGTTTTGTTGTGTACTGAAGGTACATCATGTACACAGTATGTGCTCTGTAGCCACGGGGTTGTGATCCCAGAACTGCAGTTCCTTATAGTTTTGGCTGTAAGTGGCATTCAGAGGGATGCATCTTGATGTTCAGATAGTGTACGGCTATTGTCCAAGGTAAAAGACAGAATTACAGTTCAACTGGTCTAGGGTTGGGCTTAGTGTCTTTTTGAGGTGGACCATGGACTGGATGACCTTCAGAGTTCCTTTTCAAAGAAAATTCCTATGGTTGGATATATTGGAATATGATTGTGTTGTCTCATCTTAGATGGGGGAGCAACCATGTGTTAACTTTAAGCTTAAGTGTAGCCTTACAGAATTTATTTAGGGCAATGTCACTAGATGATATATGAATATTTTAAAATTAGTTTACACATTCTGATTGCTCCAATAGCTGTAATATATTTAGATTTTCTGAAGCAGAAAAATGTTATCCTAATTTTCACTGTTTTGGAGAGCCAATCACATAGTGGAAGCAGGATGAAGAAGTCTAAATTGTCTGTGTAGGTAGCCTTGTTGCTAGCTATGCTGTTTAATTGCTCTTTCCTTAGAAAAGTCCACACCCATCTCTTCTTACCATGTGCCATCCTCACTTACTTGTTGTGTTTGTCTGTTTTATGGACTGTTGGGTCTTTGATGGGACAGATGAGTTTTTGTTACACATTTATACATTAGCTAAGTCCTTCACACAGGCTGCTCTGAACTACCATGGAATACATGAGAAATCATGTTCTCTGTAACATATTTCCATTAGCTCATCAGACATCAGACTGGGAAAAAAAATTTTCAGGTTAAGACCCAAACCCAGTTTTAATAGCAGTGAGTACACTGGTGGGGGAAGAGTCTGGATGGAGAAAGAAAGTTGTGAGTAGTAGGGAAAAGTTAATTTAGGCCAAGGCATAAAGGATGCTTGCCTATCATACATGGCATTGAGTTGATGAGCATAGTTAAAGAGTAACAGACCTTCTTACATCTATCTGTACTATGTGACTGTCCGAGGATAACCAAGCAATTGCGTATGGCTTGATTGCTAGAAATATGGGGCTCTTGAGTGATCTTTCACCTTGCTTGCTTATTTAAGGCAGGAGAGGCAGAGGAGTCTGTGTGAAGGTTCTTCCCTACCATTTTTTCATCTTCATATTAACCCGCCTTTATAGGAAGACACAGAAGAGTTCTGAACAAATGCAAGTAAGATATTAGTTAAGCAGTTGATAGGCAGTGTTCTGAAGTTGGGCTACAGATCTTTTTGAATTTCATGAAGAATTTCTAAATGGTAAAAAAGCTTTCAGAAAGTCTTATCATATGTTAATACATGCTCTTCTGATGTGCTTTGTAATAATGATATCCTGAATTGCCTGCAACTTTTTATCTTTAAGTTTTATTGTGGTTTTTGGAGTAAATCTCTGATCAGTGTTAAAAAAATTGAAGTAGAGAGGAGTGAAGTGATTGGTTGGATGTCAGATAGTAAATGCTGGAGCCAGAAAGTAAAGGTCTGTTCTTCTGACATTTTTATTTTTATAGTGATATTATTCTTTGGACTATACTGCCTCCCATCTCAGAGCTGTTTTACCTGCTAATAAATTGTACCAGTGTGGTTTGCTGACTGTGGGAATGTTTTGCTAATCCAGGCTCCCTCTGCACATCATCAGGTTTATGGTATAGCTAACCCCATGTGTGGCTCCATTTGTGTGTTTTGTTAATTCTGTCTCATCATGTTTTGAAAACACAGAACAAGCTCCTTTGTCACAATTTACAAACAGCTTTGGGCAGCAGACTTGCTTTATTGAGAGAAACCATTTTGTTTAGCCAGATGAACACCAACTACTTGGTATTTTTCAATTAAAAATGTAAAGTTTTGGTTATCTAACACATTCTGTGTCAAATCTAAAACTTACCCCCACCTCCTTTTTTGTCTTGCATGGTAATAGAACAAGAGTGCTTTGAAAACTTTACTGTGCTTTTCCATGCTAGTTGTGTCTAGTAACCAAAAGAGTTAGAAATGAAATATTGAGTATTCTGCAGAGCTCATTTTTAATGCCTAACCACAAAGAGCAAAATGTGTATGTAATAGAGACTGTTATTCAACAATAAACCATCATAACCTTTTAATGAAAAAAGTTACTTTTCAGGATTTTTTTTTGTATTTGCTCTATAAGCTGGAAAGCAAAACTGGCTTCTTCCCACCTTTCTCTGCTGCCCAGATAAGCTGTAATGATGCATATGAATCTGCTACTAATTTTTTCATTTCACTTTACTGTAGTCCTGTTTCACCCTCTGAGTTATTGTATAGTTCCCATTTAAATTGGCTTATTCTAATGAAGTAATGTCCTGTTTAAAATATGGTGCCATAAAGTGAAAGGAAGACAGAAAAAGGTTGAATTTTATATTCAGAAAAGATCTCCAGGGAGTTTAGGTATAAGGAGAATGTGAGAATTAAGACAGAAGTTGTTTTAAGGACTCTTGATAAAACTATTTGATTAATATATGTAAACTAACACTACTACTTTAGAGATATGTATAGCAGGAAGTATTCTTCTCCGAGGAAAAAATATATATCACGACACATCAACCTACTTCTTGCCTTTTAAGTTACAGAGTATGAGTGCAAAGATAAGCCCTGATTTTGTTGGCCACTATGACATTACTGATTGCTATCTATATATGTAATCTGACCTGAATGAGGTTACTGAAAGTAAGGAAGGAATAGTTGCATAGCATCCACAGGTACTGTATGACAGTGTAATTTATTATACCGCCCCTATTGCAAACGAGGTAATGAAAATTTTGATATGTATGAAAAAACCCCAACCAGCTACAAGAATTAGAAAGAATCTACATTCACTTAAAAATTATGCATCATGCTGTTTTTCCAGTGCATATGTCAATCTGTGTCACAGTGGTTTTTAGAAAAAACATGTAAATATGAAAGTAATAAAAAAAATAAAAATCAAGTTCTGTTTATCACACCATCACAGAATACCTTTGCTTGGAAGAGACCTTCCAGATCATCTAGTCCAGTCTTCCACCCAACACTGCAAGCTCACTATTAAACCATGTCCCTGAGCATCAGGTCCACATGCCATTTAAATGCTTCCAGGGATGTCAACTCTACCACTGCCCTGGGGATGCCATTCCAATGTTTGATAACCCTTTCAATGAAGAGATGTTTCATAATATCCAGCCTAAACCCCCCTTGGTGCAGCTTCCATCCATTCCTGTCACATGTCATCAGGGAGAAGAGGCTGTCCCCTCCTCGCTCCAACCTCCTTTCAGGTAGTTGCAGAGAGTGATAAGGTCTCCCTTCAGCCTCCTCTTCTCCAGACTAAACAACCCCAGCTCACTCAGCTGCTCCTCATAGGACTTGTGCTCTAGGCCCTTCACAAGCCTCACTGCCCTTTTCTGGGAACGCTCCAACACTCTGATGTCCTTATAGTGAAGGGCCCAGAACTGAATGTAATATTCAAGGTGTGGCCTCACCAGTGCTGAGTACAGGGCAATGATCACCTCTCTATTCCTGCTGGCCACAGTGTTTCTAATACAAGATAGGATGCCATTGGCCTTTTTTGTCTACCTGCACGCACTGCTGACTCATTTAGTTGACTATCAAATCAATACTCCCAGGTCCTTTTCCAACTTGCAGCTTTCTAACCACACATCCCCAAGTCTGTAGCNCACATCCCCAGGTCTGTAGCTTGCCATGCAGGACCTGGCTCTTGGCCTTGTTCTTCTCAGAACTGCCATTTTCACACATTCTTGTGATAGGAAATAGATCTCTGATTCTTCTACTACCCATCAGATGGACGGTGATAATCCATGTTCGTTCACATCAGCTGTTTATTCATATAAATCTGCAGTATTTGAAATCTCCTTACTTTGGGTGATGTATAATTGAAACAGTGCTGTGAGGCATTTTGACTGTAAGAAAGTGCCTCATTCTATAAAAATAGACAATGGCCTAAGTGACACATTTGCTAAATACATTGAGAAAGATCTGCATGAATTTACCTTTTTCTATCAGCTTATTCTTTCATGCTTTAGTGCTCAGACTACCTATGTTCTCTTCACTCTTACATAGCGTTATGTGGACCTAAATTGAATTTTAAATCTCTGGTTATCTAGTGCAAGTCTGTAACATTAATTTTGGTCAGTTGTTTTTTCATTGTATTTTCCTGCAGAATAAGAAAGCTAGACAATTTTGAGACAAAGACTTAAGAGAAAGGAAGATAACTGTGTTCTGAGGTAGACCATTGCCACAGTTAATTTCTTGCAGAACAGACAGATTAATTTTATTTCTAATTTTTGTTACTTCAGCTTGAACTATGTATCTGTTTGTACACTTCTAAAAAGCTTCTTGAGTAAATATTTTTAAGCTGTGCTCATCACAACTCATCTTTTTCTTAGATTAATTTAGAAATGCCTTTTAAGCTTTTTTTCTCAGATATGTAATCATTATCTTAGCTCTTTCCAGACCCCCTCCTAGTTTCCAAAGTGTTTTTTGAGGCATAAGCACCAAAATTGGACACAGTAGTGTGTGAACAGTTTTACTGGTGCCATGTCTAAAATTTTCCTACATATTTATCCAAGGATACTCTTCTTGACTCCTATTGCCTGTTTTCAAATGCTCATTTCTTTTTGTTGTTGTCATGATGTTGCTTTTTCTGATCAAGTTTAGGGGTCCAATTTTGGCTACATTTAAATAAAAGTTACTCAGAAGAATAATCTTTAAAAAATGATTTGTCTTCATTCCTATCTTCATTCTACCACAACTCACTTAATCTTCAAGCCTTACTAGTAGTGATCTCTCATTTTCTTCCAGATCATTGTTTAGATATTTTATTTAAAATGCATGAAGTTAAACTCAGCCCAGTGAATGTATGATGGTCATGACAAACATGAAAGCAGTCCTTGGAAGCAGAATTATAAACCAGCTAGGAGAAAAAGGGGAAAGGACAAAGGGAAGGACAAAGGGAAGGCCCCATCCTCAGCAAGTGTCCCCCTTTATAATAAGTGTGATGTTTATGGCGTGGGATACAACCGTGAGCTGCCTCAGGTCAGCAACCTTGGCTTTTGCCCCTCCCAGCTAAGCTCCTGGATGACTCAAAACTGCTAATAGCCTGCTTACTATGTCTGGCCTATTATTATATCCCAGCAAAACCAGGACAAGATGTAAACTACACATTCAATTCAGCTATTAGTTCACTTTTCACACTTGTTAAAAGTTTGTCTGAAACATGAACTTTAGAAGAAGACCTATTTATATTATCTTTTCAATCTTCAATCAAATTTATAGAGCCTAAATGACCTGTGAACTATTTAAAATATTTATAAATATAGTATTTCTTGATTTCCTAAAATACTCTGTTGAGTCCATACTGGTGCATTTGAAGTTTACCCTCAAAATACTAAACAGTGTCTGAAGCTTTTACAGTAGTAACATTGTCCATACGAATAATAAATGTATAATTTATCTTGTGGTTCACTGACTCCAAAATTGATTTTCATTTAATGTTTTGGGCTTTTTTTAAGAACATTCATTAGTTGCTATGTATGTGCTTAGTTTATATGTGGAATCATTTCAGAATGTCCTATTACATGAAGAGACAAGAAACATGTGCAGTGTTGTTGTTAGTCACTTGGCATGATGCAAATGAAGGCACTTGCAATGTGACAATAATGTTACTTGTCATGAGGGCCATTAATTGTAACTATTCTTTATAAAAAAACTTATGATTTGAGAAGCCTTGCTGCTTGGACAGTAAGCCTCAAGTATATCTTAAAAAGTGGTAAGTTGTAGAATCAATGACAACAGCGGGAGTTAGACTTCAGTTTCAGACATACACTACTTTTTTCAGAATTATGAACATTAGAGAATTTAAGAAATTGAAACTAAGGTGAAAGCCAGAATGGGGATTTGGTAGGCTGTTGTCTTCTTTTTCTTCTTTTCTCCAGTGTAGCATTTGGAAGAAAATGACAAATGGGCTTGGGCAAGAAATGGGTCGTTTGACTAGTATGCCTAAAACAAGTGTTAAATTTATCTAAAATGACAAATGTGTATGAACTATTCATAAAAAGTCAGTCTGGATACTTCTTTAGTCTTCCTCTGCTGTTCTTAATGTCTTCTGTTGCACATCTCATCTAAACATCATTCTATTTAGAAATTAGATACTTTTGCTCTGAAGGCAGTTCATAATGCTGTATGTAGTTGATTAAAAATGCACTAACTAAATTTAATTTTGAAACAATGGGTTAGTAGTTATCCATTCTTGCTTAGAATTGTTTTCTAGGGTTAGCCAACTCATTCAAGCTCAGAAATAAGTCCTAAATCTGATGAAAGCTCTTCTTTTACTGGAGTAAGGACCTGTTTCTCTTCCGTGGGCATGTAAAGTAACTAGAATAATGAAAGTTGTATGCTGGATATCAGTTAGAAAGGGACTTCAGTGTGCTTTAACTATGTTCTTGCTTTCAGTGTTAGACTCAGTTACCAACTTGTGCCACAAAAGCCTCTATATGCATTAACGGTAATGCTAATATCTTTGTTCTATTTTGCTAAGAGAATTGTGGAAAAGAACAAAGGCAAATAATCTCAGTGGCTTTTCTGAGGTCTTTGTAGTGTGCTTCATTGCTCTATTTTACATATCCTCTTACTTGGAAGATTCCATATCCTGCCTTTTGTTTTGTGTAGTTTCAGTATGCCCGTTCCATATTATATAAAAAGTGTAATGCTTTGTGTGTGTGTGTGTGTGTATATATATATATATCTGTGTGTAATATACACACATAGGAATGTTGGTATTATATGAGGGAATATTGAAGTTGCCATGTGAGAATTAGGGAATGGTTTTCGTGGAGTCACTGGTAGGTCTAGCTAGGCTTGTAGATCTTTAGTAAGGAGCCTAGTCTCAAATGTATGTAATGCATTTATATTCTTGGAAATTAAAGGAGGTTTTATGTATTTTCAATGTAAATCATAAACTAAGAATGGTTTTTGTACTTTCCTCTTGCCAAGTCATAGCACTGCTGTTTCCCCCAATTCCCCCAAGCCCCAGAATGAAACTCTTGATGCATAGCATAACCATAGTCAGAGTCAGCCAAGAGGGAAAAACAAACCAAAAGCAAACTAGCTCCTTAAGTGTATGAGAACAAAGCTATTACATAAGCAGAAATCTCTTGGATATTGGCAGTTTTAAAATGTCAGATGGTATTCTTTTGCATTTGAAGGTATGATCTTTTCTTATTATTTTTTTATCCTTTTCACTTCTTGTTACATCAGTTAATATTTGTGGCAGTTGTGTGAATGTGTGGAAGACTGTCTATGTCCTTAGATTGTCTTTACACATGTTCTCCTGCTTCACCACAAGTCCCATATTTCTAATCATTCTGACATGTTGCTTAACAAGACAATAAGTCCCTTGTGTCACATAGCACAAAACAACATATTGTATTACAACCCGGTGCATTAATGCAATTTGTTGCAGGTTTGAAAAAATAAAAGGATTTCCTTCTGTATCTGATTATAGTTTCTTGTTCACCACCTTTGGCTCAATTTATAGGGCTCTTGTAAGGGGTTTTCCAGAGTTTCCTTATTAGTTCATTTGTTTCTAGCACTACTGTTTCTGTTTCTACTCTGTAATTATCTGGCAATGGTGACTGGAGAATCAAAAACCCCGTGTCTCTGGCTGTGTGGCCTTTAACAAGTGTCTGAAATTTTCCAGCCTCTTGAGATTGCTTTTGGGTCTAAATCACTCTGTGGAAATAATCTGTTGTAAACAAACAAATAAACAAACAAACAAATGAAAGAGCTCTTGGAGTAGTTACATTTGTATAAGTGCTAAGTATCACTAGTCTACTCTCTCATCTCAAGAACCAAAGTTTTCATGCATTTTGTTCCTGGATAGTAAGTATTTCTATACACGTGTATTTTTGTTATTATTAGTCTATGTGTATATCTGTGTAACTCCATAGACAGAGCATAAACATGAAATCTCTGGCAGATATGGTCCCTCTCTAAAAATGAGATACCATTGCTCTGTGGTACAGCTAAAGAACATAAATGCATTTATCTCTGTATGTCAGAATGAAGTTCAGGTAACCAGGTTGTACTCTGCCTAGATACTCTTAAGTGTGGGATTTTTTTTGGTGCTTACTGCCCCATTGGTTCCCTCCCCATCTTCCCAGTTCATACATGTCACAACAGCTCTATTTTTACTTAAAATAAAAAATTAACATGAGTTATAAACACTCCAGTAAAAAACAGTCTTATTCATAGACCTATATCTGGACTAAACTCTCTGTTGGAGATAGTGTAGTCTTCTCCCAGAGAGTTAGTTTGTAAGCCTTCCACTACTAGAATGGGATATGCTAGCAAAAATGACTCTCCACAATGTATTCCTATTAGTCATTTTAACTACTGAATTTTAGCACAAAAAGTTTCTTACTCTGTCTCTTATGTAAATGCTGAATTACAGTGCTGCCTTTGGATCTGATGCTAAGCACTGAAGATATTTTCATTTCAAATGGAAGAACTGTGACTTGTTATATCTCAATATAATTATGTAGGGAAATAATAGAAATTAAGTACAATTATATTTAAATATATGGTACATGTTTTGTCACCTGACTAGTCCTAAACCTATTCTGAAAATAAGCTGAAGTTTAAGAGTTCTGGGAGATCTCAGCCTTTGCTTCCCCATGCTCTTTGTTAAGATAAAGGTGTTCTGTATTTACTCATTGAGCCATACAAAATATTTGTAAATAGGTCACACAGTCGTTACCAGTCTGACAGCTTGGCTTGCTTAACATTTTTCTTTTCCCCCCAATTCTAGGAAGGATTTCTGTGTACATAAAGATGAACCATGTGATACTGTTGGTAAGTAAATAAACATAAGAGACTGTGTGGATAAACCACTTCATAAAATAAGTGTTACATAAACAGAGATGTGAAACTAAAAGATGACAACATCATCTGTGATGGACAGCTCTAACTAGCTAAAATGCAAAATACATCTCAAATGCAAATAATAATTTTTAAATCTTTGTACATCTTCAGCAAAATAATATGATTAAGTACAATATTTTCATCTCCTTCGTAGAGCAAACGTTATAAAGTTGGGTTTTTTTTTAATCTCACTGACAGTTTAATGCAAAATTGGTTTAATATTCTTAATTGAGAATATGAAGCCGAACAAAGGTGTTTATAATTCTTTTTATGCAGGGGATTTTTCTTTGGTGGGAATATATCTATGATGTTTAAAAGAAGTTTTCCTAATATAGTGTAATATAGTGATACAGTGTGTATGAGATACAGAACTTCAGAAGAGTACAGGATGTGAACTATTGTGCAAGACATCTCCTGACATCCTCAATTAAAGTGAGTGCTATCTGCACTGAGTTTTTCTATCAACAGTCATTAATTTAGTTCACACTGTTTTGGGAAAATAGTTTTTTTCAGTGTAAAGGTCTGGTGGAAAAGATAGCAAAAGGTAGCAATTTTTCTGTTCAGTCCTAATTCTGTGTAAAAACATGCCATGACACTAAATGAAAGATGTAATGGCATGTTTTTAACTTAGAATTTCATTTGGCCGATAGAAGTCTTTAACAGTTCTAAAAGTAAATACAAGTATTCAGAACTCAAATTATTTCATTCAGTAAGATTAGGATGGTAGTAATGTACTATTAACTGTTGTCAGGCTAGTGCTCCCTCTTAGGTAGAGGGGAAGGAGATTTATTTTATTCCTGTTTAATTTCAGTGACAAAGGTTTTTAAGAGAATTGTTGTGTAAACTCGGTTACTTAACTACTTGCTAGTCTTTTTCTCTCACTGCTGTATCATGTGCGTCTGTGGGGTTGATATGGATAAAGAATCCTAAATGAAGAATGGAGTGTTTCTCACAGCAGTTAGTGGTAAAGAATTCATAGTGTTCTTGGTATCTTGGACGTAGGTGAATTTTGTATGAGTGGTGCTCAGAGGGGTATATTTTTGTCTTGTAAGTGGAAAAATGTTTCCTTCCAGATGAAAATGGAAGCAATGTGCCACAACGTCTTCAGCATTTTATGCTGACCTAAACTGAAAATCAAATCTGTAGTACTTTGCAGTATGTCTAAATTGGGATAGGTTGCTGTCTGGATTTCACAGATGAAGTGGATGTATTCAAGGATTTTTCCTGAAAAAGTGTTTCCTCTTTGGTTGAACCTTGGAGGTAATGGAATGACTATTAATCTCTGAATTTGTCCATGGAATTTTAAGTAAGATTGAACTGACACAAGTATCAGTCATTCACGTTTCTGTGATCAAGAAGATTGGATGAAACTTGAAAATGAGGCAGTACATCAATCATAACTGTACAGGAAGTAAGCAATTTTCAGTCTTAGGCCAGTGGTAAGGAAAATGAAGTAGAGACCTTGGCTGTCTCATCTGACATTTTGTGGAGTGGCTGTTGTGGACTTTCTCACTCTTCATATTGTCATTTAGAGTTCTCTTCAGAAGTTGAAATGTAATTGATATGTGTAGTTCTTTCCATATAGCTATTATTGTGCAACAAAATCTAAAGTCATTCTTTTCCTTTTGTTCCGTCAGTTATTATATTAATTTAATCTGTTTTTCCAGATGAACATAGTGCCTTTCCATAAATTCAGTGTATCAATTCTAAGCACATCTGCAGTGCTGTGGGTCCATACTCACTCTTAATGAGTGATCTGTTTCTGAAGTACTTGTCAACCATCATCCATGAGCTAATATAAGGAAGAGTGTTCAAAAACTAGGGAGAATTTAACCCAAATGGTGATTTTTAGTCTTAGATTAAATCACAAGTAAAACTTTGTTGAAAAGTAAGGAAGAACAATTTAATCTACATGCAACATTATAGGCAAAAAGAGACAGTACATTTCAGGGACATTCAACATGCTGTAATTTATAGAATTTGCCAAAGAAAGTAGATGAGAAATGGTAATATCGTGTCAACTGTACAATTCCCAGCTGTCCAGAATGTGCTGCTCTGCACAATTCCCCCCCAAAAAACCTCAGAACAATGCATTATAATACAGACTGTTGACTACCATAAAGGGTGAAATAAGACAATTCTCTGTGAAATGTTAACAAAACTGTACTTGTACATGAGGCAGTCAAGGTGATCTTTGTAGCACATTACACAATCCTGAAATGAAAGTCATGATAAAGGAATATTTACAGGATGGACCTCATTATTGGAAAGGGTTGTCACATTGGATCATAGTTCTTCACAGTGATGGATACTAAACAGACAAATACTGGATTTACTGTTTATTCATTACATGCCAAGACTCACAGTTTTCAGACTGGACATGAAACCCACTTAAGCCAGATGGAGTAAGTGCCAGTATTCTGTTATATAGACAAAAGTTTTCATGTGTTTAGTGGCAAACAATAAATTTCTCTGTGCTTCCCGTCTTGTTTTACTCAAAGTACAGAGCTTAGCACTATTCAATTAGTACTTTTCATTGTCTCTTAAAATAACAGAGCATTTTATATGAAAGGTAACAGTGACCAAGAGCTCTGTTAACCAGAAAAAAATGTCTCTTCAAAATCAAAAATATGTGTCAAAACTCCCTAGAAATAACTAATTTCATTCTTGATTTTGAAACAATATACATGATGCCAATCTTCCAGATATTGCTTCACAAAAGCATTTATGGTGGACAAACAGGAATTTCTTTTCATAATGATAGAAAACATGTTTTGGAATTTTTGTCAGATTTTTACATTCTTAATCAGGAAAGAAGTTCTGTCTATCTTGGTCATTGAGTACAAAATGTATTAAAACTTCATAACTGATAGTTTTGAAAAGTAGGCAGAAATAGAAGAATTAGTTCTGGAATTTTATTCAATTTCCCAAACTGTGTTGAAATTTAGAAACTACATTGTCTTTTTTTTAATGTTTTTTATGTTTTTCATGTTTTTTATGTTATGCTACTATACTATTACTAGAAGTGTTTGAGAGCTCTGCTGTGGCCAGGGGAGTTTGGAGCTACTTTTTTACTTCACAATATCAATCCAGAGTAATTCAAATGAATGCCCTCCTTGATTAAACTCATGTTTCTGTAAAACAATAAGCTAGACTCTGATGTGGTATCAGTCAGCCTAAGTCAACTGATTTCAGCTACACTATTCTGATTTCAGCATTGTCAGTTGTCACAGACCTTGTCAAATTCTTCCTGGGTGAAGAACCACAAGGCAATTGTTTTAGGCTCAAAATTGACCAGACACAAGTGTTCTTGAAGCTTCCTCTGGTTGGTTGGCTGCAGCACTTGCTATTTTTTCGCCCCTGGTGTTCTACTCATTTGTGTGCTCCCTGTCTCCTGTTCCTGAATGGAAATGAGATCCTGTTGCTCCACCACAGATTCTCACAGCTCTCTGTAGCTTAAAGAGAGGTTTCAGGCCTTGCTTTACTGTTTGATCATTAGGGACATACTATGATTAAAACAAACAGAGAGCTTGTCTGGGTGTGGAAGAAGATGAAGATGTTTTTATATATATATATATGTTTCTAGATATAATTTAGCTACTGAAAAAAGAAGATGGATTAAATCTGTAATTCTATAATTTAATTAATAATTAATTGTATATTGTTTTCCCACAGAAGACATCTGTTTTTTAGGATCTTAGCATTTCTATCCTCCAAACAGACTTTATTAGCTTTGTCAAAGGGAATTATTTTCTAAACTTGTGATGATTTGGAGTGTTGTTCTTTTTTTTTTTTTTTTTTTCTGTATG
>VWZY01009551.1:81926-92941 GCA_013399075.1 Chloroceryle aenea
AGACTGAGCTATAGCTTGGCAAGTTGACATTTGATATTTTTTACACATTAACAAGATGAGAAAACATGAAGCAAAGAAAATCTCTGTTGTCCACATGCTATAATTTTTCACATTTTCTTCTGAACAGAAGTGACTTAGCACCTTTCAGCATCAGTTGTACACAATCTAACCAAGCTGTTTTTTTCTATTTCTAGATCACGGGTGCCAAATAAAGCCAAATGTAGAGGAAAGGAACTTATGGCTTTTTTTTCAATTTATGACTTTTTTTCTTTTAATTTTCCAGTATGCAGTTTTCTTTTGCATCTTTGTCTTCTCCTGTTCATGCATATTTTTGTGGGCAAATTTTCCACAAATTTTCTGTTGCCTTTACAGAATTAAAAAAGACAGTTAAAAGATTTCAAAAGTATACTGTCTCTACTCAATGGCTATGTTACAGTGTAATGTTTCTTTACATTTTTTACTTTTAATATTTTTTTTGTCATGTGTTGCTTAAAAGTTACAAAATAAGATGTGGGAATTGTTTGTCAGATTTTCCACTTAATGGAGATGTCCTTGAGTTCAGAGTTGCCTTGGTTCATATAGTATTTGCAAAAGTGGTGTCCTGAGTATGCTTTCATATTGTTTGAAGCATTTTGGACTGTAAGTTGCCTATCAAGCTTATGAGAAGAATTTTAGATGAACATCATGGTACTGTGAAGGCAGTGAAAAGGCAGAAGAAGTATTGCCAAATACAAATTAACGCATATTAAGGGAAAAAAAAGTCTTTAGCTTATAGGTGTGAAACCATGGGCTTTGCTAGAACTTAGGAAAGATATCTATGAATGATAAAGGACAGTTCTCCGAAAATGTCAGCTCACTAATCAGCTAAGTAAAGTGACTTTTATTATTGAATAGAGAACCACAGACAAATCATAACAATGGTCTTTTATTAGCTCATGGTATACCTTACCTTTTGACTATAGCCACTTCTGTCAGAAAGACTGTGGTGGAACCAGAGAAGGTAAGGTATGTAGAGGGCTACAAGAAATCAGAAAGGTTTGATTGGCTTCTACAAGGAGGATTTGCTAGATTACTTTGAATAAATGAATAGAGGTTTATATTTGAGTTAGAATACCCCCTATGCAGTCTTTGTAAAAAGAGAAAAATGTACTGTTATACAAAATTACACCCTGAACCTATTTGCCATCAAATGTTATGGACTCTGGAGCAGATAAAGATGGAATACCTGAATCTGGAGAATAAATGCTTTGTTGGCTGTTAAAGATGACAGTATGGATGCAACCTTTGGGTCAGAGGATCCTTAAAACACTTACCAAAACAAAAATTCACTTACTGTCTCATTTTGAGAGGAGTGTTTTCCATGTGGACTGCAATAGTAGCTTTCATCAGTTCTCCCATCCCTATAACGAGATATCTGAGCACTGTTCATAACGTGCAAGAACTAATGACCTAAAACACTATACATCATTCGTGAAGAATTTGTTCATGTATGTATGGCATACTTTGATACGCTTTCTCCATCCTTAGACTTTCCTCACTCTTGAAGATTAAAGTGTAGCAGTTTATTTAAAGGGAGAAGAATAAGCTTTATAGTCTGCTCTGAAACATAAAATCATGTACTTATTAGATATTAATAAGGTTAATTTCTGGAATAGATATTAATAAGGTTAATTTCTGGAAGCTTTAGTTTTTCTAAGATGTACATAAATCATATCCCTTTCAGGCTTGCCTGTATTTCATCAGTGGTTTATACTATTGCTTATGAAGCCTGTTGTAGAAACTTTAGAGTAACACGTCATGCATAAATACAAATTTTATTTGTAGAATGTGCTTAAGCATTATCAGTTTTATGTATACTAATTCAATAAAATTAGAACCATTGTTCATGACGCTCATGAACAGGTTCAGTATTCTCAAAATTAAATTTAATATGCATTCACTAGTAATAGTGTGCTTCATTATTTCACCTAGAAAACTGGGAATACAGTAGGCATTGGGAAGCAGGGAATCTGTTGCGGTTTACTGTTCTCCAGCTTGGTCAAATTTGACAATTTTTACTGATGATGGATAGCAAATCACAACAAGTAGCATACTATCCCTAGATTCCTGAGAATATAACATACTCCTTCATTAAAAAATGCTTTAAAATGGAAATGAGTAGTTTGTTTGTTTGTTTTCTTAACTGTGCTATAGAAACATAGACTCCTTTCAATTCTTTCAGCTTATGCTTTCAAGTGTTGAAACAGAGTATATGGATTTGGTTTTATGGGGGTTTTATTTCACAGGTACTGGAAATTCAGGTAGACTATGCTTTTCATCGGTAGTAGGAGGCATACCTGTGTGATCCCCTACCCTTTTTCATAAAAAAATGTGTTAAAGGGACTTTTTTTCTGTATTACTTATGGTCATTATTGCTTTATAATCTAGAAAAAAAAACCAAAAAACTGTTGGGCAGAACATTATTGTTCCCAAACCAGAAGAGCTGTGAAAGAACTTGGGAATGTGTAGAGGTGATATCCATATATACTAGTGGCATGTGGAGGGGTCTCTTTCTCTTTTAATAGCATCTAAAAGTAGCAAGCAGATTATTGAGCACTATGCGGGAAGGGATTCAGAATAAGCACATAGCTAATGGTGTGACAAACCAAGTCTGAAGGTGTTGTGAGCAAGGAAGATTAGAGGAAAACAAATTCAAATGTGTTAAATAATTTGGAGATTAAAACTTTCAGAAAATTAATTCTATAAAGGGAATATTATTAACTGTTTTGTGGCCTTTTAGAATGTAATATTAGAAATGCAGACATATTCGAGTCATAGTTGCATGTTGCATGGTCACTGTAAGAAAGAGCAATGTTTCTATATTTGACTGCATATTTCTTAGTGTGTTTTTTTACTATGGAGTTTTAGTTCCTGTAGGCAATGCTGTCTTTTAATATAGAGAGTGGATTTATGTCATCGGCAGGAGGTCAGGAATGAGTAGGAAAAGCTGACAAATTTGTCCGGGTTCTTTAGTTAGTAATGTGATTTTTGTATCATCCTTGTGAGCTGAATGAAGACTTAAACAGAAAAGTTGTGTGTGCCTACTTTGAAAGAAAAAATAATTTGATTATTTGATGAGGTTGTTCATTAAGAAATAAGAAAATTTGAAAGACTATTTATCATAATAAGTAGAATGAAATACCCATTTCCATGGGTAGCAGTAATGGTAGTAGTAATAAACCTGTGGTATGACTTTGGCAAAAGTTCTACTTTTCAGAAGCAGGATGAATTTCACTTGGGTATTTCCATGTTTGATAACAAAATGTAGTCCCTTATGTGGTTCTTCTAGGGCACAATGGTAAAGCTTTACTCAATTAATATTGCATGCATTTTCTTCTGAATTAACTTGTGAATAGTTATCTACAGAGTGAAGTATTTTGAGTATTTTACATTTGACATGTACTCAATCAGTGTATTTTTGTTTCGAAACACAGCTTCTTTTACAAATAAATAACAGGCTCTTTCCTTGTATTGTCAGTGAGATACATTACTGCTTTCTAGATAACACTTTTCAGTATACTGTGTTTTAATTTGAAGCTGTGTGTTAAGACCATGGGGTTCACTAGGAATACCTTAATCACAACAAGGGCGTAACAGTTGTTCATTTTGTTTGGTTTATTTGGTTTTTTTTGCTGGTTTTTGTTTGCTTGTTTGTTTTTTGCTTTTTTGTTTTGTGGATTTAACTGTGGAGCAGTTTCAGCTGTGTTAATAAGTCACGGGAAGCTGCAGTGAACAAACATATATTTAAGACAAAATTCTTTATCTTACTTAATGCAGAGACAACTAAACAAAAGCAGCCACTTACTGAAGTCAGTCTCATTTTCTCTATATGTGAAATTACTAACCAAGGACAAGACATGCAACTAGTTCACAGCTAGTGGTTGGATGTTTTACATCTGCTTGCTGCTGTTGGATGTGGCTTTCACATATGAAACCTTGTTTTACAGGGGAAAATTCATAAAGAGTTAT
Source organism: Chloroceryle aenea (assembly GCA_013399075.1). Taxonomy (NCBI): domain Eukaryota; kingdom Metazoa; phylum Chordata; class Aves; order Coraciiformes; family Cerylidae; genus Chloroceryle; species Chloroceryle aenea. Next base: position 85,935 of record VWZY01009551.1, read on the forward strand.
TTGCATTTGATGCTTTTGAACATTTGTAGCTTTTGGACATTTGTAGAATCAGGAATGTAATTTATTCTAAATGAAATGCAAGTCTTACATTTCATATGTTACACTTAAAAAAGTCAAACATAGTCAATTTCCTTCAAGGTATGGCAAGTATAAAGACATTATTGGTGATACATATTAAGTATCATTGAAAATACCTACTGCTGCTGACTGATGCTTCTGCAGAATAGGTATGAACCCTGTAATGTGCATAGTTCTTTGGGAATACACTGCGGGGCAGACAGGATAGTAGACAGCAACTGATAGTACTCATATTCTTATATGGAAAGATACTGCTAATGTACTTGAACTTCCCATTTTAGATGCCAAAAGAACGTATGGGGACTTCTTTTCCCTATAAACAAAAAAGAGAGCACATCTGACAGTTTTCAGTTAGTACTAAGCATAAATAAGTAGAGGGAGGTTTGGAAATTCTCTTTGTGTAGATCCTAGCAAGAGCATTTTGTTCAAGTGAGGATATCCATCATCAGCAAGTGTTATGGTTTAATCTCGTCTGGCAGCTAAGTAGCACACAGTGTCTTGCTCACTCCCTGACAGCAGAATGCAGGGCAAGTATTGGAAGGGAAAAAACCAATTGCTCACCGCAAACCAACCTGGCCTGTCCCTGAGCCACACTCCACTGCCCCCCAAGTTCCACCCCTAGTTTTATTGTTGAGCATGACGTCATATGGTATGGAATGTCCCTTTGGTCAGTTGGGGTCAGCTGTCACAGCTGGGTCTCCTCCCAATTACTTGTGCACCCCCAGCCTGCTCACTGGTGGGATTGTGTGAGGAACAGAAAAGACCCTGACTGTCTGTAAGCCCTGTTCAGCAGTAACTAACACATCCCTGTATTATCAGTGATGTTTCCAGCACAAATCCAAAACATAGCCCCTACCAGCTACTAAGGAGAAAATTAACTCTATCCCAGACAAAGCTAGCACAATTTTTGAATATTTGATATTATAGTGATAAGAATGCCCAGAACACTTAAAAATGCAGCACTGCATTTTGTCTATTGCAAGAGTAATTTTTCTGTTTTTGCTTTAGCACGCTGTAAATTCATTGGTGTTGGCCGAAGCCAGGGCCCTGATGTCTGCTTCTAGAATTGCTAACAGCTCTGTTATTTAGAGCTACAATATTAAAAGCAACTTTGTCTTTTTCAATCATCAAAAATTGAAAGAAAATGCATGGAATTGTGAAACTACAGAGCATAAAATGGGTTTAGAAATATTTGTACTTTAGCCACTGGAACATAACATTCAAGGAAAACCACTATGTTTCAGAGTATTTCTTAAGTATTTTCAGTATAGTTAATCTAAAGGATATATACATTTATCATGAGGTGTCATTTGATGGACCTCAGTTTTTTTGCTTTGAACATTGTTTTCTTTTTTTTTTGTTTTCTTTTTTTTTTTAATCTCAAATTTCATTTACCCCTGCTTTGTGTTTTCTTCCTTCTTTGGAAACAAATACAAAACGTCAGATATTCAGCCTTAGCTAATTCTAGTTTGTGATTGTTTTGTTGAGTCCTGAAAAATAATTTTTGTCACATTAATTCTGTGTACAAAACCTTTCACAGAATCATCTAGGTTGGAAAAGACCCATGGGATCATCGTGTCCAACCTTTCACCCTACTCTACAAGGTCACCCCTAGACCATATCACCCAACACTACATCTAAGTGATTCTTAAACACATCCAAGGATGGCGACTCAACCACCTCCCTGGGCAGCCTATTCAAATATCCTACCACTCTTTCTGTGAAGAATTCTTTCTTCCAGCTCTGTTGAGAGCAACACTGACAGATTAGTGATGGGGCTACTATTTGAATTTCATGTTGTGAATGAGACATTATGCTCACAGACTGACAAATACTTGGATTGTAAAGAGTGACTTTTATCTTGTTAACTTAGGATGCTAATTATGACTACATTTCAGACACTCTCAAACATTGCAGACTTGACCTATACATGCAAATATCCAGGAAACATGTTGATCCAGAGGGCAGCATTCCACTGGATGGCTGTTCCTGGGAAGCAGGCCAAACACTTGAAACAGCATTTTGATTTCTTAGTCCGAAATTTCAAACGAGTGACGACAGTAGGTCCCAAAAAATATATTTACGATCTGAAGAAAAATTACCATTACCCAAACTAAGTTGCACTTTTCTCAAGCTTTTACAGTAACAGACATTCTACTTTTTAGAAGCTGAATTGTGACTCAAAAGCTTGCCATTCAGGTTTCTATTTTTTGAAAACTTGGATATTACATAGCAGAGGCATTATAGCCTCTATAATGCATATGTTTAACAGGCTGCAGTCTCCTACAAATGCTTTTAGTTCTGTAACACTTGACCTCACACATGTTTTTAATCTTTAACATGCTGAACATTGTACCAATACTTAACTGTGATAAGGTAGGGACACAGATCCATGCTTTGCAATCTATACTTCTGACTCTGTCAGTGGAAGTACCTATTCAGATTTGTGCCCTGTTGTTGCAAATATCTATTTTCATTTACATTAGCACCAATATTCCTATGTGTGTTCTCTCATAGCTCATTAAGGTACCTAGCAGTATTTTTAAATAATACATTTTCTGAACATCACAGTCTGTGTAATCAGGTTATATTATCACTTCTTGTGATTTCCAATTTTATCCAATTCTGTGCTAAATTCAGTTATTCTAGCTTACAAGTAAGTAAATTTTTGTTAGATATCTGTTTGTATATTTGGATGGCCCTGACCACAGTAAGGTTTCAGACCTATTTGGGATCTATGGTGCCATAATATGTACAGTTAGTAATGACAGAAAATAATTGAATGTAGTGGTTGTGTTTCCTAGGTATAGCATATCTGAGTGGAATGTGCAGTGAAAAAAGAAAATGCATAATTGCAGAGGACAATGGTCTGAATCTTGCTTTTACCATCGCCCATGAAATGGGTCACAAGTAAGTATGTGCATTGTGTCCTTATTTTTTTTTTGTTTGTTTTTTGTTTTAGGAAGGCTTTTAAATTTGATTTTTAAAAATGGAAAACAATGGTTTTGATATTAATATAATAATGACATGTAGTGATATATAGTATGTAAATTAAGAAAATATTTACAACTTTGACCAATAAGGGGATCTTCATAGCTACACAATAAGTATGTTAGCTGGAAGGACTGACATTGTCTAGAGGAAAAGCAGGTGCCCTGATCTTTTTTTATTGTTTTCGGGCTGTGGTGTTGTGTGTCAGATCCACCTCTGACTGCTATTGCCAACAAACATTTTCATGACATCATGAGTTGGAAAAGACCTTATTTAATTTGCCTTTCTCAGAATAGAACCCATTAAAGTGTATAAAAGTCATTGGTTATTGCAAGATTAATTATTTTTTCCTCTCATTAATAGAAAGGGATGACAAAGTGAAAGTGAAGGTAACTGTCCTTCACAATTGGATTGGATGTTTTTATTCATTCCATGAGGAATACTTTGAAGCAAAAGTGAAAAATTCTCATGTTGCAATAAACACATTTATTAGTGAAAATTGTATTTGATTCTTGGCGTCACTATTTGTTAAATAAAAAAAGAGAGTTCTTATTATAAAATAAAAAATATATCAAATAAATTAAAATAATAAAATGGAAGTATATATTAATCTATCATTTTTACTTTCTATATTTGCTCCAGTTATCTATGTATGCTGATGTTTTTTAGAAAAGCAGCTTCAGAGTGACAACAGAGAGGGATGTTTTGTTAAATCCTTTGAACTCTGAACATTGCAGTTAGGTAATTTAGGATGAACACTTTAAATTAAAAGCAATTTGATTTAAATGAAGAAAGCAACTCCAGGTTAATATAAGCTAGCCTGTTTGACTGATAGTTATGATAAAGTAAAGACTTCCAAAGAAAAAGTTGTGTTTTATAGCCATATGCTGTCCTTTTTTTCACTGTAGTGTTTGCTAATATTGGAAGCAGGGGTGCGTAGAGGAAGGTTCATTTTCTGTACACTTGTTCTCAGAAGTAAACCAAGGGTAAAGGGAAACAAACAGTAACTGAACATGATCTGCAGATAAATTCACTGGTGGAGCAAATAAAAAAAAATTTTGAGGCAGGCATGGTAATAACAGGTAATTTAGAGACATGCAAGTACTGCTTTATGACATGCACAACTGCAGATATGTTCAGAGACTAGAAAGCTTGTCAGTGAAATTACTGGATTAAAAAAAAAAAAAGAAGAGGCATCTTGATCAACAACAAATATAATACTTTATGCTTCCTAAGAAATGGTGATATCTAAAATTATAGATGTGGAAAATGGCAAGCAGCAATAAAATCCTTGCATAGTTATGACTGAAGTTTTGGTTCTGCAGTAGCAAAATCGAGAATGTGGGATACAGATCTTATAAAGAGGATTTTGTCTTGCAGCAGACTAGTCAGATCTGACTGACATTCTGGGGGCTGCTGTATGCCAAACACTGTCTGGACCAAGTTAGACAAGGAAGTTCACTAGCTGCCTATCAGTTCTTCCAAGAATGTTGCACAGGCCAGGATATATAACCCTTGTTGCATTCAGTCCTCAACTTGTAATATTTTCATGGCTTAGCACTGCAGTGGGACTGAGGAAGAGAAAGTATTTAGCATGATCTTCCTACAGGGACATAAAACATAAATTGCTGATATATGAATCCTGGGAAAAAGTGTTAAAGGCTACCTTAACAACTTTAATAACTTTCAAACCCCTCCATAATTAATTCCAATAAATTTGAAAAAACTAATCATGCTGATATCCCAGACATCATATTCTCCCAGTCATAATGGAATTTGGATATCCTTAGAGACATTCTCACATTTCTCTACAGGTAAACATTTTAAAACAACAGAAATAAAGAATAAACCAAATGCAGTTTCATAGTAAAGATAGGATGTTTGAACCATACATTTCTTCAAGAAATTGAACCACATGAAGGCTAGTAGTGAGCCATATAGAAATTAGGAAGACTACCACAAAAGAGAAAGAATAGGTAGCCAGAGATATATGAACAGCTGCTTCATAAAATAAAAATTAAGGGGCACCCTCTGCTACAAAATGTGCAGAGGCATTCCAATTGATCTCTGCTTCATTATGGAGCCAGTCTTTAACAGATGCAATTTGAAATGGAGTGGTCTTGTACTGAAGAGGTTAAGGTGGTATTTCAGGGACTTTTGTTTTCTCTGCATGACTATCTCTGTCTGCCAGCACAGCGCTGGTGATTGCAAAGGAGCACATTAGCACACTAGCAGTAGCTGACCATTTGTGGGGAGACAATATAAAAATATTTGAAGACAAATATTTGAATGAAGATCCTCTTGAAAAGGACCTCAAGAGATTCAAATGTAACTCAGACTATTTCTGAGATTTGTCTTGTTCTTTCTTAACAGTCTTAGAAATGGAGATTAAATTAACACCATCTAGACCAGTCATAAATCTTTTCCTCTTACAAGACATCATGTTTTCTAGAAAATTTTCATAAACTCTTTCTGACTCTTGAAGTCACTTATCTATTACCTTCTTTTTTTTTATCTAATATCTTTAATCAGTCTAGTTGCTTTTGCTGGTAAGAGAATCCTATTCAGCAGTACAGGGGAAGCAAAAACTTTCTCAAACTCAGAAGAATTTTGCAGACCTCTGTCACTGACATCATTTGCATAAACTGCTGCAGAACTGTCATGTCACTAAGGACTGTGCCAGTAACTTGTCCCCAGATAATCTACTTAGTTCCATCTCTCTCCCATAAATCCTTGATCTCATGGGCTACAGGGGCAGCAAATAGAAGTGCAGAGGGTGTGCCTGTCATCGTGGTCTCCTCCCAGCTGCTCAGATTCTCTCAATTCCCCCCCACACACACTGCTTCTTTCCTTAATTTTTCTGTCCTTTTTTTGCTAACAGTCCAAAGCTGCATTTCTCAGTCCAAAATTAGATAAGTAGACAGAGATACTAATTTATCTCTGAAATAGACTTGGGTAGCTGGATACAGAAGCTGCCTGACTGTCAGAGATGTTGAGCTTTACCTGTTTTGAATTATTTTCATCATTACGGAGGTTTTTGTTCAGCATTTTGTTGACTGTCAAATAAAGCACACACCTGGGAACCTAATCTTGAGCAATACGATTTGAAAGGCGTGGGTGCAGGTGGTAAAATTGAGCTTTATAATGATTTTGAAAATATGTGAACAGTGTACTATAATCAGTTATGTCTCCCAGACATGTATTTGTGTCATTGTGTCATAAAACACAGACATTTTTGTACTAATTTTGGCATTGTTTTACTATTTGTGGTAACATTTTCTATGCTGTTTCTTCAAAAATGTTCATTTAACATGAAATTTCATCTATAAACCATAGTACTTTAATAAGACACTACTTTTATTATATTTACGCTTGACAAGAAAGGTGCAATGCTTCCTCTTTCTTACTTAGATTATTGTTTTGATAAAAGATAATAGGAAGTTTTCACTTCGTATTGCATTTCAACATTACATATTCTCTATTTCAAACATGATTTATATGAGAATCACCCCAGTAGTTTTGTTACAAATGCTGCCTTTTTTTATTTCTGTTAGATTAGAAGAAGAATCCATAAGGTTGCAATAAAAACCCCACAGTCCACTGACTGATCTTTAAAGACTTTTAAAAAATCTCTCTTTTTTTTTTTTAACTTATTTTTATTAAGTCATTCAGTTTTCATGATGTACTAGATAGGTTCTTTTAAAATGGATAGTCTCTCGTTTTCCTGAACACATATCAAAGTAGTCATCTGTGTTCCACACTCATGAAAGTTACACTGACCTCAGTCAGTGTAGGATCTTCTTGGGCAGAGGGTTATATGATAGTAAATGTCCCAATGTTTTGGAAATTGTGCAACAAAATAAACTTGCAATGGGAGATGACAGAAAAGGATATAGTTTATTATATACATTGGATATAGTTTATTATATACATTATGT
>VWZY01009551.1:116374-139714 GCA_013399075.1 Chloroceryle aenea
AAGATCCAACAGCGCTCCTCTTCTAGTCGGTTTGTCCACCATTTGCATTAAGAAGTTATCATCAATGCACTGGAGGAACCTCCTAGACTGTGAAAGGCTGGCTGTGTGAGTCAACCAGCAGATATCGGGGTAGTTAAAATCTCCCATGAGGACTAGGGACTGAAGTTGTGAGGCTGCTTAATTATTTCTCTGATAGCATATTGCAATACACTTGAACAAGACTTTTTGTATCATATTAAAATATTTTAAGCTAATTTCACTCAGTGCAGCACAGTATGTGAAGCAGCTGAAGGGTTAGCTTGAGGAATGTGTATCTGTGATGATAGCAATGTTAATAACTAACTGCTTCAGGGTGGAAAATAAGTATAACTAATTTAATCTTGTTAGGGAAGCCTCAGTTTTCAACTAGTTTGGAAATTTTGCCGTGGTGTGAACATGTGTATGTCTATTTCTGCCTTTTTCAAATAAAGCTGAGTGCTTATGCTATTCCTGATCTTCAGAATTCATTTGGTTCATAGAAGTTCTTTTGTCACTTTTGTAGTGTCTCATAGGAAAACTCCTCCATATAAAAATCCTGCAGGGGTGGTTTTAACTTTGTCCACTTCTCATTGAATGGATTGAATACAGTAGAAAAAAAAAAACCAAACTTCAATGCAGAAACAACATTGCTAGATACTGTAATAACTCCAACAAATTGACTTAAGAGATGCATGCATGTATAATTGCATACAAATGCATAGTTATCCTTCCTCAAGTGACTGGGTGTGTGCAAAGAGAATACTCTTAAAAACTTCACTGAACTGGGGCCTTAGTTCACCATGTAATAATTATAGAGTTCACCACAAAGATATTACATAACCCATTTTTGTGAAGAAAAAAAAAAAAATTGGGCTTTTTGGCATTCACTTTTTACAACTGGCTAATAAAGATTAAAATAGCCTTAAACCAAACCCACCTAATGAGTGGGTCCTTGATAGACTGTGTTTCTGTTCTACAGTGAATCCTTTATTTTCCCTTAACCTATCTGTTATCTTCATTATTTATCTTACAGTATTGAACTTTAATCAGATTTTTTAATTTTATCAGATTTTATTTATTCTTTATTTATTATTCTTTATCTTTAATTTTATCAGATGCATTTATACAGTGTACAAGATTACCCTGTGATGACTTGTCTAGACTTTAAAAGGCTTTTATTTCATAACAGGCCAGGATATGATATTAACTGTATTCCTATTGTCAAGCTACTACTGGTATTTTTTGATAGAAATACATCTAACATAGATATATGGAGGTGCTTGAGTAAACAAATTTTTTTAAACAGAATGCTTATATCAGAACACAGATAACAATACCAGCTCCCTCAGCCTGTCCTCGCAGAAGAAGTGCTCCAACCCCCTGATCATCTTCATGGACCTCCTCTGGACCCACTCCATCAGGTCCATGTCCTTCCTGTGCTGGGGGTCCCCGAGNACCAAGCAGAGTCTTGTGGTTGATATACCAGAGGGACAGATTGCCATCCAGGTAGATCTGGGCAATTTTGGGAAGTGGGCCCAAGTGAACCTCATGGGGTTCAACAAGACCAAGTGAAGGGTCTTGCACCTGGGCATTATCAATACAGGATGGGGTATGAGGTGATAGAAAGTAGCCCTGCAGAAAAGAACTTGGAGGTTCTGGTGAACAAGAAGCTGGACATGAACCAACAATATACACTTGCAGCCCAAAAGGCCAATCACATCATGGGCTGCATCAAGTGAAGTGTGTCCAGCAGATTGAGAGAGGTGATTCTGCCCCTCCACTATGCTCTGGTGAGACCTCACCTGGAGTACTGTGTCCAGTTCTGGAGCCCTCAGCACAGAAAGAATATGGACCTATTGGAGCAGGTCCAGAGGAGGGCCACAAAAATGATCAGAGGGCTGGAGACCTTATAGCAGTCTTCCAATACCTGAAAGTGCCCTATAGGAAAGATGGAGAAGGACTTCTTATAAGGACATGCAATGACAGGGCAAAGGCCAATGATTCTAAACTAGAGCAGGGTAGATTTAGGTTAGACATTAGGAGGATTTTTTTTACTATGAGAGTACTTGAATGTTTCCCAGGGAGGTGGGGAAGGCCCCATTCCTGGAGACATTCAAGGTCAGGTATGATGAGGCTCTGAGCAACCTGATCTAGCTGAGGATGTCTCTGCTTACTTAAAGGGGATTGGACAAGGTAACCTTCAGCTTTATGAAAAGCATGGCCTATGTACTAATAGCTTTCTTTTCTTCTCTCACAGAAATTTGGGTGTGATGGCATATTAGGATCCCTGGCTCATGAAGATCATTGTGGTGTATGCAATGGTAATGGAAAGTCATGCAAAGTTATTAAAGGTGATTTTAACCATACCAGAGGAGCAGGTAAGTCTGTTTATTTCAAATACTCAGGAATCCAGTAGCTGTTTGATTACTTTGAACACAGGGAAATTACACAGTTCCTCAAAAGAACTTTAGATCTTTTAAGATAGGGAAACATTTAAGATAAGAATGCATTAATATTTTTAAATTTTATTGCGCAAAATTATTATAATTTTTTTTCAATTATAATATCAATGAAGTATCTAATTTATCTTACATTAAGACACACAGTATTTCATGAAGGAACTTGATTTTTAAAAAATCTGTGACATAAAATTTATATTCTTAGTATATAAGTGAACAGTAAATTCTTACAGTGTTTAGATTAATTCAGTGACCTTCAAAATAAATACCCATATTATAATCTGTTACCTAGAATAACATCATTAATACAAATAAAACTGAATATGTCTTTTATCTTTTCATTATTCATTGTTTTATATTAATAATAACATATCATAAAAAGCAAATAGATTTTCTGATGCAGAATGAACATGCAAATTTCAGACACTGCTGTGATCTGTTCTTTGAAAGAGAATAATTGATTTCCTTCAGCACAGGAGTGTTGACACAGTAAAGGATTAAAATTTAATAATGTGCACCACACACCACGGACACCTTCTATCTAAGTAACATCTTTTCTTTGAAACAGTGTTTGGCTAACTGCTTTCAGCATGTGTTTGCCATTACACTTTCAGTTTCTTGAGTAGAAAATGTACAAAATTTCAAGACAGTACGTAAAGCACATCAAATAATACTGTAATTAGCAGACCATATCACTGAAAAATCAAGGACTTCAATACATTATAGACTGAATTATAATGCTTACAAAAAAAAAAAAAAGGCATCTTTTTCAGATCTTTATGTCTGGCCCACTCTTAAGATGAAATTAATGCAGATCAGGTGAATCTGGAGAACTGCAAGATCAAAAACTATAAAGAAGATGGCTACTGATAGAAACTACAATGTGTCATATCTCTTTTATAGCTAATGTGTGTATCTACACTCTTTATTAAAGTTTATTTGAGGTTCTGTGTCAAACCAAAATATTGTAGTATTGTCTTTTAAACAGATGCATGAGTTATTTTATTTCTCAAGATACTGGATTGTCAGCAATACTTAGGAAGTGTCCTTAGCTCATAAAGAAATTAAAGATAAATAATTCTGCTGTGCAGCAATTTAATTTTCATGTTTTAGAATTATTTAAAAGATATTGTAAATGCTTAGTAGTTTATTATAGAATATTACATAGACACACAGAATAAAATCTTGGGTTACCATCCACTTTTTGAAATTCACATGGATCATCTAAAAAATTATTTTATTTGTAACATTCCTTCCTGCGCAGTGTTTTTTAGCTGCATTCACCGTTCACACTTTTTTACTTAAAGCAAGTACCTCAACACCATGTCTTAGTCCTGCACTCAGGAAACAGTTATAATGGAGTGTAAACAACTAATAAGTAGACTTTAGAATTAAAGGCATTCATTTCAGAGTATGAATGTGTTAAAACATGCCGGAAGAGATGGAGCATAAAATATTTTAAAAAAACAACAGGAAAAAAAAACCCACACACAAAAAAACCCCACAAGTAAACAAAAACAACCAAACAACACCAACCAAACACACACAACCCCTAGAATAACAAACCAAACCCAAAATCAATCCCCAAAACCAAACAGTGGGAGATGTTTGGGTTTTAGTGTTGTGTCATTTGTTTCTACACACAGAGTGAAGCTGGAATTCTTTTATAGTCATCTGGTGGTAAGGATTACATTGAACTAGTTGGTGAGAGACAATTTCATCTGCTCTGCTCCTAACCTGCCCAGCCTCACTAGTTCTTGTTATGTTTTACTTTGCTGTACTCTTTTAATTGTATTTCATTATAATATTACACACAGGTACAGTTTCATAGCTTGTTTCAACATTGTGCAAGAACCTTAAAAACATTTTTATATAAATTATAACTTGTTACATTTAAAAAGTGAAATAGGGGAGAAGAATTCAAAAAACGTACAGGAAGTACTTTTCTGCACTTCTGTATTTAACTCGGGACTCTGGTCTCATGTGTAGGTTATGTGGAAGCTTTGGTCATACCTGCAGGAGCAAGGAGAATCAAAGTTGTGGAAGAAAAGCCAGCTCACAGTTATTTAGGTAAATATCATATGTTTTAGTGTTAATGTCCCATTTTGGTCAGCACTGGTGTGCTAGATAAACATGTCTAAACAAAAGAAAATCTGTGAAGAACAAAACTAAATAATTTTTGTAGATGTAACAGAAATATGGTTCATCCATTCATATGGTTCAACCATCCTTCACATAGGTTTTGTTCAGGACTTTTGTCCCATCTCATTTTGATAACAGAATGTTTCAAATGATGTATTTAGGTAGTTGAAGAAAAATTCAGCATTCTTTAACATTTTCAATATTTCATATGGAAAGCACAAAAGAAAATATGTCCCATTAAAACTAACAGAAAGAGTTTTATGCTGAAATGTAAGTTCTAAAATTAGACTAAGAAAGCAGAAAAGTATTTATTTGCATTTTTTTAATTGTCTGAACATTTTAATGGATAAATGTAATTACAATTTTTTGTTGTTCTTGTTTTTCCATTTCTATGACTAATTGTCTATGACTAATTGTCTATGACTAATTTTCTATTTCTAATTGTCTTTCTTTGAAAAAAACTGTTTTCTTTTTTTATGAGTTCTAAAGCTGTTGTGTAGGTGAACCTAATTTGTTACTATTATCGTTGCGGGGTTTAAGTGAATACATGGAATACCATAATTTGTGCTGTTCCAGGAACTGCTTAAGTTTGATTTGATAGAAATTTAGTATACAAAATAGAACAATTACATGAAAAATTCCCTGGTTTGATCACTATTCTTCATTCTGCTTATAAGTAACATCTACGTTTTTAGAAACTTTTTTACCTCAGTGTTCTCAGTACTTCAATTAAGAGAATGTTGACAATGATGAATCTTAATTATAACAGTCTAAGTTATCAGTGGGTGACTCNAGTTTAGGGTCATCTGTCCTGACTGCTTCACCCCACAGTTTTGGCTTTTTACACCCACAGTGTGACACACAAGATTTAGCAGAGCCGTTTGTCTGCACAGGGGCAAGTATGAGCAAGAGCCTCCATGCACACCAGTCCTTAGCAATGACATTGAGCAGCATCACTGATGGAAGCAGACACTGTCTGTGAAAATANTTCTTGTTTTTCCATTTCTATGACTAATTGTCTATGACTAATTGTCTATGACTAATTTTCTATTTCTAATTGTCTTTCTTTGAAAAAAACTGTTTTCTTTTTTTATGAGTTCTAAAGCTGTTGTGTAGGTGAACCTAATTTGTTACTATTATCGTTGCGGGGTTTAAGTGAATACATGGAATACCATAATTTGTGCTGTTCCAGGAACTGCTTAAGTTTGATTTGATAGAAATTTAGTATACAAAATAGAACAATTACATGAAAAATTCCCTGGTTTGATCACTATTCTTCATTCTGCTTATAAGTAACATCTACGTTTTTAGAAACTTTTTTACCTCAGTGTTCTCAGTACTTCAATTAAGAGAATGTTGACAATGTTGAATCTTAATTATAACAGTCTAAGTTATCAGTGGGTGACTCTTCGTTTATCATGAGGCCTCCACATATCCATGAAATATAACATCAGTCATTCTACTTATCTTTGAAAGATCATCTCTTAATTGCTTGTCACTTTAATTTTACATTTCTTAATTTCACTAATGATGGTCTATATAAGGACCAGACAGTATTTCACTGCAATTTATTTTTTTTTTTTAAGCATTTATGGGGAAGCAGGAACAGCTCTATTACAGTATTTTGCATTAAAACCTGTGTTACTGTACCTTTTTTCTTTTACTAATGGAACCTATTTAAACTTCCTTCACTTATTGGAGATTTATTCAGATAGCATAAAAATCTGAACTGAGAAGATCAACAGTTTGAATAGGAACATTTAAAATATTAGGAGTGGTGATATAGCCAAACATCAGGTATTTACCCTTACTGAAGTTGTATGAAAAAATGCAGAAAAGATTGTGATTTTTTCATCAGTAGAGTATTCAAGAATAGGAATTATTTGTAACAGTATAGATGGGAGGGACAGTTATTCAATTTGAGAATATTTCTGAAACCATATACTTTTAATTTTGGAATTAGAATTCATTATTTTAAGAAATAATTTGAAGATTATTTCAGATGCTGGTCATTGAAGAAGGGAGCCTGACCCTCATGATCCCTTAGCTCTATACTAAATATGACATGTGTGGGATGGAATACCTTGTTGGTCAGTTTAGGGTCATCTGTCCTGACTGCTTCACCCCACAGTTTTGGCTTTTTACACCCACAGTGTGACACACAAGATTTAGCAGAGCCGTTTGTCTGCACAGGGGCAAGTATGAGCAAGAGCCTCCATGCACACCAGTCCTTAGCAATGACATTGAGCAGCATCACTGATGGAAGCAGACACTGTCTGTGAAAATACACCATTAACTTCAGACTGCAGATAGTTAGAAGAGTCTCAGCTGAAAAGTAAAATCACTGAACAGAATTAGTTCTGTTCTCACTCCAACCAGGATTCTGTGTTTATATGAGACTAAGTTCATTGACAGTTGCTTTAAAAAAAGAACGGCAATAAGAATGATGTTTCAAGCATTACCTAGATTCTTGTAATATTTGGAAGGTGTTGAAAGTTATTCAGAAGAAAGTTCTTAATTTAGACTACAAAAAGGAAGATCGCAGTATATTTGTAGAAGAGATACACTGGGCTTTGAGATTAGAGAACTCATTCATGTGACACTTGTATAAAGACATAAAAGGTCCAGGCCCCATAATTAATTAATAGCATTGGTTAGATATATATAACTATAAAAATAACTTACAATCTAAAACCTGATTTTTTTTTCTGTGCTAATTGGAAATAAGAGACACTATTTGTTTCCATCTGAACTGAAGTGTATTATCTGTATCATTATTCTCAAATATGTGATTAAGCTACATCAGGGATATAGACCCTTTGGACCTGCAATTTAACACTGCATGGCACTGTAATTGCTAATTCTCTTGTAGGGATCAAGTCTATAGATGTGTTCTGTCACATGTTGGACCACATTTGGGGGGAAGAAGGTGTGGGAAAGCAGATGGGTTCAGACAAATACTACAAAATTTTGAATTCAACATTTCTGACAATGCTAATAGATTTAAAATATTCCGGAACAAATCATTAAACTGTGTAATTTCTTATTTCAAGGAAAGATAATTGAGGACCTGGTCCCATTGCAGACACTAGAGTCTAGACCAGACTAAACATGTTTTCCTTTCATGTACAGATGGCCACAGAAGATGGTTAAGAATTAACACTTTTTGAAACTCTTTTACATCAAGCTGAAACAAATGCCCTCTATATAAAAAAAATGAATTGACTTCACAGAGCTGCCTTTGAAAAAAAACAGCAGTGAACAGATTGAGAGTTTACGGGTAAAAATTAGGGGTCAATCCAACAAAGGGAGCATTGTAGTTGGTTTGCTGCAGGCTGCCAACCAAAGGGAGGCGGATGATGAAGCCTTCTTGCTCAAGCCATGGGAATCATCACACTTGCAGGCTCTGATCCTGCCTGGGGACTTCAATAGCCTGACATGTGCTGGAATGAGAACAAAGCAAACTAAACAGTACAGGGGACTCTTGAAATGCATTGAGGATAATTTCTTAATCCAGGTGGTAGACAGTCTAACCAGAGAAACGGCACTACTGGACCTTTTTGGTTGCTTCCCAACACAGGTGAACTATATATACCTCACAGTTTTGAGCAATATGGTCCAAGTGAAGAATAAAGCCAGGACCCTGAATTTTAAGAGAGTGAATTTGCAGTTGTTTAAGGAATTAGTGGATGGGACCACCTGGGAAACTGTCCTTAGGTATAAAGCACCAGGACAGAGCTAGCAGCTCTCTAAGGACATTTTTACTGAATTGCAAGATGTCTCAATTCCCACGTGTAAGAAATCAGATAAGGAAGGCAAGAGACCATCATAGCTGAGTAAGGACCTCCTTGACAAGCTAAAGTATAAGAAGGAAGTGAGTAGGGAGTGGAACCAGGGACATGAGTCCAAGGAATACTGTAGGGATGGTGCTCAGATGTGTAGGATGGGATCAGTTTGGGCTGAATTTGACAAGGAATGCAAAGAATAGTAAAGGCTTCTACAGGCGTGCTAGTCAGAAAATGAAGATTAAAGAAAATATACACACACATAAAAACACACACCCTGATAAATGAGACATGGCTGAGGTACTCAACAGGGTTTTTTTATTCAGTTTCAGTGGTGAACACTCTTTCCAGATCTCTGAAGTCCTGAATCTTAAGGCAGGTACTGGGGTAATTAACTCCTTCTCATCATATAAGATCAGGTTCGAGACCACCTGAGGAACCTGAACATGCACAGGTATATGGGACTTGATGAGATGCATCCCAGGGTCCTGAGGGAACTGGCTGATGTAGTTGCCAAGCCATTCCCAAGCATATTTCAAAAGTCACAGCAGTCAAGCAAGGTCCCCAGTGACAGAGAAAAGAAAATATTGCACTATTTTTGAAAAGGATAGTAAGGATGACTATGGGAACTAAAAATGAGCCAATCTTTCCTCAGCTGAAATTTTCAGAAAGTTACTCAAATCTCACTTTAATGTTCTTAGGTTGGTATGAATGTGACACATGATAATCTGAATGAAAGTGAAATAATTACTTCCTTGACAAAAGGTATCACTGAAGTTACTCTCATTTAGAATTGAATTTCAGATCTTTTTCATATTTTCTTGAGAAAAATAAGACATATTGTTTTGGTACTTTTGTGGAGAGTATGACTATATTTTGCACAAAGCAAAATTCACAACTCACAAGGATTTCAACTTGCCTCATTTTGGTACAAATGACTTTGTTCTTAACCTCTCTGTAAAGTGTGGCTGTTTTAACTTAAGCAAAAATTTCAAGGTTAATAGAGTGGTGTAATATTTTACAGTTTTCCATTTAAAAACAAACAAACAAACAAAACAGCAATAAAAGGATTAGCAGACACAGATTACTACCAAGTGGAGGACCAGGACCAGGGCACTGTTGCTCCCTGTGGAGCACTGGAAGACACAATAGCTGAACTGTGAAATGTTGCATTTCTACGGCTCTGTAGCCTCTCACTCCTCATTAAAATTAGGAGTGTATTTCCCTAGTACAGTAATTTAAAAATACATTGCAGGCATCACCATCACTTAATTGTCATTGTGATAATGGCTATTGTGAGATGAACTTGTAATTAACTCCCTTGTTTTAGCACTGACATTTTGGTCTTGATTACAGTTACAGTAGGCTTCCCCGGTCTGATTTTTTCTTTGCCTTTTTAGTTGTAGATGTATTGCTCTGTTTGTTTTATAGTCTGAGAGAGGATACACTGTGTGATGATTTTTTTTCCTGTATTGCATTACTTCGTAAAGGAAATCCTCCTTTATCAAATGCTAAGCAGAGTGGGAGTACACGTGTGGTGTGGAATAAAAGTCAATGAACTTACTTACAATTTGGATTGTGACAGAGTCAAGAACAGAAGCTGGACTGCCTGAATCCAAGCCTAAATTCTAGGCTTGAGGATACCATTTTATACTTCATCTAGCCCCAGTGGCTCAAGTGAGGAATTTGAAAGCAAAAAAAAATGCAAGATCTGGCATATTTCTGTAATCTGGGGCAGGGATTCCAGTCCCCTACATATGTGTGCCTGCTGGGTCTGTTGGGTCTGCTTCTCTCCAAGGAGAGAATGCTGCTCCATCTGAGCAGCATGATCCAACTGGACCCCAGTGTTTTCAAGTACATTTGTTTTGTTTCTCCACCCGAAAGATGATTGGCCTCTACAGTTTAAACACTAAATAGAACTTAATCACCATTAATAATAGAATGTTTAAAACTAAAATACCAATTTTTAAATCTTGTAAAATCACCGGCTATTTTTAGTACAGGGCTGTTCTACAGTGTTACTGGATTTTATAGTCTTAACTTTTATTCACAGTGCTGCAGTGGTACACATCAGTGGTGTGTTACTCAACTGGATTTCTGCCAGTCCATAAATCTGTTGCCATTGTTTCCCGTAGAAACAAAACATAACATTATAAATCTGAATAGGAGAGAAGATGATTACAGGAGTGACTCACATTAACTTCAAACTTTAAAAAAGAGATTTTGGACAAGGTTTAAACTGTTGAAGTTCTCTTACAGCAGTCTGATGCCAAACATGCAATTTCAGTGAAGAGGAATGTGTAAAACTTCTTGTCCAGAAGGTGACTTCAAATATATTCTACTTCACATGATTATTCAGACCTGATCTGAATGAAATAAAATAAAGCAAAATAAAGCTAAATTACAGGTCCTTCACAGAAGTTTCATACAGAAAACTGATCTAAAAATCCTGTGTTCTCAATGCATGAAATATGTCTTACCTGACTTGATGATGCTTTTGAATATAAATTAGACCAACAAGAGGAATGATTCAGATGAAAAGAACAAGTTTTTCCTGTTTGTTAGAAGTATCAAGTAATGTGATGAAAGCATATAAAATAAGTGTTTAGGTAAGATGACATAAGTATTACCACATTTGAAGGTAGAGAAAAGGCAAATGTAATTACTAGAGGGGAAAGAACCCCGAACTAGAATTTCTTTGAAGTTTTAGCCTAATTCCACAAATCTTGAAGAGTGTACTGTGAAAATTTTGTTTCCTATGCCTTTGTGGATTATAGAAATTACTACCCTGGGAACACAGAATAGTTGCCTTTGCCTTAAATTAATTCAGTGATCAAATTATGAATTATGGTGGAGCCTGTCAGTCTCTTCAGGCTTTAAAACACTGATGTTAACTTAAGTAATGTTAAACACATGGTTTTGCCTTGGTTTACATGGTTTATAACTTGCACAAAGTGTTTTCTGAAGTGTGTTCCAACTGAACTTCATGTATAGTAGAATCCATACATATCTTTGCAGTTACATGATTTTACATACTTAAATTATGCAAATAGAAGTGAAAGGAAGCTCAACTTCTGAACAGACACCTTTTGTATTGGTCTTTTTTTCACATATTTTGTAGCTCTTCGAGATGCTGGAAAACAGTCAATCAATAGTGACTGGAAGATAGAACATTCAGGAACTTTCAATATTGCTGGGACCACTGTCCATTATGTTCGGAGAGGTCTCTGGGAGAAAATTTCAGCCAAAGGTCCCACAACATCACCCTTACATTTACTGGTATGACAATAGAGATCGTTGGGGTTTTATTTAACATGATTCTTATCATGGTAACTAATATTTTTTTCCAGGCTCCTAAAAATAATGAGATCTCTGTAAGCTATCACTCCTTTTATATATATTTATATGTACATACCTGCTTATATAGAGAGAGATCTGTCAGTCCCCTTCTAAAAAAAAAAAAAAACAAAACCAAACATTTAAATCCAAGAATAATCTTTACATTGTTAACGCAGGATGGAAGATCTGAACTTTTCTACAAATGTCATAAAAGCTAAAGTGTGCTGCTTAAGGAGAGACATTCAGATTAATATCAGATGGTTTTTGTCCTGGCTGACTATAGCACAGCTTCGCCCTTTTTGGGATTGCAGTTACCAAGTTCTCCATAAGGAAGTAAGAGTTTTGATGCATTTCAGTGTAGGGAAAGAAAGGTTGATAGCCACCAGAAAGAGGGAGAGATGATGAGGAAGTTCTTCACAGTTTAAAATACTTAAAATGGAAGAAATCAGTATATATCTGAAGTATTTTAAAATCTGATGCATCTAGGAAAGACCTCCTCTATTTAAAAGCACTGAAATCACAAGACATAATTATCCTTCAGATTTATGGTGAACTACATTTTTTTATTTTATGTGGAGATATTTTTGACCTTTACGTTAAGTAAAATATTTTTTCCCGTTGCCTTGATTTGGTTTCTCTAATTAATGTGTTCTACAAAATCTACCAGGAGAGTTGAAAAGCTGTAGGCCATTAAGTCATTCTGTTGTGCTCTCCTCACAGTTTAGAGTTTGTCTTCCAGAGTGTCTGTGTACATAGGTAGGTTTTCCTTCTCTGTATCTTGCAGGTGCTGCTTTTCCATGACCAGAGCTATGGTCTACACTATGAGTACACAATCCCACTGGATCTTCTTCCTGAGAATCAGAGCTCTAAAGTACCAGAGCCTCTTTTCATGTGGACTCATTCTGGCTGGGAGGACTGTGATGCTGTATGTGGAGGAGGTAAAAAAAAAATGTACAAACACACACACACATATATTAAAATTGTATATGTATATGCAATATGCATGTATATACATAATACATATGTGTGTGTATGCAATATGCATATATATGGTATATGCACGTTGTGTCTGCATATATATCAATTAAAACACTTTGTGTATTACTATATAAGACTCTGATGGTCAGTGTTGTATATTTAGTAGTAATATCCTCATTGCAGGTTGTATGATTCCATACAATGCTGGACATACTTCACTCTCATGCTTCCTGATTATACTAAAAGAACAGTGGTAACTCTTAAGAAAAGATTCAAACTAAATAAAGTAAGTAGAAAAAGATGGTAGTGAAGGAAAAAAATCTAGGTTAGCAAAGCAAATTCAGGACACAGTTTCCAAGATTGAAATACAAGTGCAAGAGCTAGAACAAGAGTAGAAAGTTCATATGCATTCCACTCTGTATTTGGAACTACTGGAGATAAATGATCTGCAAATGACATTTCAAACTACAGAAAAACTGAACCTCAGTCTCAGATCAAATATGTTCAAAATATGATACAAAATATGATCAAAAATGTTACAGTTAGTAACAGAAGTTGAGAATGATCCAGAAACATATGGAACAAATATTATAACAGCAGGTATTAGCATGCTGTGGTGATATTTTTCCCCTGTTTATGTTTATAAACCATAAAAAATGTGAATTTGGAAAAACAATATATGATTATGAAAGCAAATATTGGAACATGTACAGTATTACTGTAACAAATTCCTTTAAATCTCCTTTTTTTAGAAAATGGTTATTCAAGAAGATAATTCAATTGAAAAAATAATTCAGAGGGTTTTTCTTTTTTTTTAATGAATGCAACCTTAAGAGATCTGTTCACACCTTTTCCAATTAGTCAGACTAACAGTGTGACTACAATATGGATTTTTGTTATCTGCCTTTCCTGATTACAACCTTGACAGTCATGGTTACTCTTATCAGCAGTTCTGAAAACTGTTGTGCACCTTGTGATTGAATAAGAAGGCCTCAAAATGCTTTATTTTCTCATAACAGCAGTATAAGGAATACACCATTCTAGCTCCTTTGATTCTGTGAACAGTCCTGCTGTCATTACAGATTACTGTATTTTCCATAAACATGCTTTTTGTGATTTCATAAGAAAGCTTCTTCCCTGAAGGTATTTTGTACATGGTCATAGTAGCATCCTCTGACTCTTAGGAGTACATTCCTATTGACTTGGAATATTCATGCTTTTTACAGCTTCCTGAAGTATTCTTAGAAAATGTTAATGCTACCACAATCTCTCATTATTGCCCCAAATATTTCTAAAGTTACCGATCAACTGAAGAAATCTTAAGTTGCATTATGTCAGTAATTTAGTTACATTAATGCTTAAATAAATATTGAAGAGTTTTCCTGTAAAGTTTATTATCGTATTTTTCTGATGTAAGTGCCCTTCATTTTATGTTATTGTCTAAAATATCTGAGTTAATACAAAGTTCCATAAAAGGTATTTTTACTGCAAATATTCTGAAACACAAGTGAAATATTTTTCTTACTTTAGACAAAACAATTGTAACTGTTCTTTTAGTTCTTGGCTTAAATATAATAATAACAAAATTAATACAGCTTGTACTCAGTGTAAATATTTGTGTTGCAACTTTTAACATCAATATTTTGATGAATCTGATTAAAGAATATGATAGCTACTGGTAGTTTTTTCTTAAACAAAGTGTTTGCCAGGATGAAAATATTGATGAAGCCATGTGGTTTTGTGCATGTTTATGTATGCAATTGCTCTGTGACCTCCTGTGTTGCAGAAAAGCTTTCTTTGTGTGGGAAAGAATATGAATACACAGGTCTATATGTAAATGCAAAAGAACTGTCAAACATTTGAAATGCTTCATATGGTAGATTAGTTGCCTGTGCTCTCATGTACGCAAGCACCATGTAAAATGTCAGCTGTGGTCACACAAATAATGAGCATTTATAACTTAACTGTTCCATCTGCAGACACATTTCTGACTGCTGGTAAACATTTCATACTTAAGTCTGACTTGCTCCTGCACTCACCCTGTCTGACAGGAACCTCCAGATAGAAAGAGGATGTTAAAATGTAACCACAGAACAAATTGTTATGAACCTGTTTTCTTCTCATTGAAGTCTTTATTTAAAGGACTGCTAGTTTTCTAAAAATTAGGCTTCATTCTAACTACAAGTTACTCCTTGTGGTAGATATTCCAGGCTCCAATCCACCCATCAGGGCATGGCTTCTGTATAGAGCATGCAATAGGTCTTTGCAGACAGTACCCAGCTCCCTAAATGATTACCCTGAAGATCAGGTCAGTGAAGTGGTCCCTTTTGTTCATGGAGGAGTAGTGCAAGCTCCTTACTGAAGGTGGCATGTGGTGATTCCTTTCAGCTGAGTGCAGTCATGCTTGCCAGTATACTGCTAAACCAGACAGAACTACTAAACTCCAGCAAGAAAAAAACAGGGTTTGTCATCCCTTCCCTTATTTTATATATTAATTAACAACATACTTCTCTATGTAATTTTTCTGCAAGCTTTTCTCATCACTGGTTGAGAAGGAAACAGTTATTCCAGTAAGACTAAGGATTTGGCCTATGACTAGTTTCAGGAATAAAGCAGCAGAACTCTGTTGACAGTAGTGTGCAAAGGCTGGATTAGAAAAATCATACTGTTGCCTACAAACTTCAATATCTCTCTTAGAGTCCCTCCTATCTTTGATTTTCTTGTACAGGTTTTTCAGTTCTTTTAGCTAGACTGCGCATGTACTTCTTCCTTTTTTAATGAAGTTGTATATTTCTGGTTTCCCCGCATACCCACTTTATTTTTTACTAGGTGAAAGAAAGACAACAGTCTCTTGCACAAAGATCATGAACAAGAATATCAGTCTTGTGGACAACAAGAAGTGCAAATATTTAACAAAACCTGAGCCACAGATCCGCAAATGCAATGAGCAGCCATGCCAGACCAGGTAATAGTGATTTGGTTAAATTAAACTTTAATATCTTGGTGTAAAAATCTTGGGAGCTAAGAGAGATAAATGCCTCTGGCAATCAATGTGCAGTAAATGCACACATCCAAAAGGTTGTAATGTAACATATAGCAAAAACGCTGTTACTGCTGTTGTTCTTCCTGAATTTTAAGGAGAGACCTTAAGCACAATAACTAAATCAATTCTTATTCAATAAAGCAGTTCATTCTTTGGGAATTGTTCTCACAGAATGAGTACTACGAAATTGACATTTAAATGCTGTTTATGTAAAGATGATGGATTTAATGATTTAATTATATATTTCAGTGTATGTTCAATCAAGGATGCTTTACTTCTTTAAAAGATCTCAGTAAGCTCTGGGTGCACTAAGTATGAAATAAATATTGTTAATTGGACTTTATACACTGATGCAACTTGAAGTATAGAGAGCCTTACACTCACTTCTCTTCTCCCTTCCCCCCCCCTTCCATTCTTTTGTGTGAGAATCAATAGGCAGAACTAGACTCTGATGCTGGAATAGTGAAAGAAAAGTGAAAGAATCTCACCCCAGGATCTCACCCTGGGAGACAGATGAAGTATGCAGTCTACCCTGCTAGTTGCACTGGCTGACCAGGCTGGCACAGTAACGCATTTCAGAGTTTGCCAGCCTGTTTCCATATGGCAGCTAAGAACTATGACTAAGAAAGTCCCCAGGTGTTGTGTGGACTTAGTTGAACTACCTGCCACCTTTCAAGAGAAGGGAGAGCAGGTAGCCATAGTTGGCCAGCACCCCAGGAGTAAACACTTGGATAGGTCTGCAGTCATCTGGGGAACAGGGAGATAGTATTCTTAAGGAAAATTATTATTCAAGAAAGTATATAAAATTAACCAGAAGACATAGCTTTTTTGGAAAGGATGAAAAACTGAAATTGATAGAACGCAAGGTATGATACATTTTAAGTAAGACCAATCCACTAGGTTTGGACTTTCCCAGACTAGGGCATTACACTTTGGAGGGATTATTTGAATTACATTATATACATACCTGAGCAGATTTTTATTTTATTTTATTAACATCACCACACTTAATTGATAGAAATGGAATAGTCTCATCTTTTTCTAAGGCATTATCAGCTATAAATTTTCTGTACTTTTTCAAGCTTAGTATATGAAACATTGTAAATGATGCTAAATGCTGCTCAGAGAAATGTAGAAAGATGCAATGATCCTTAACACATATCCAGTTTTTAATACAGTGTTAGTGATTTTTACAGAAAGCTTTTTAGCTTTCAACAGAAATGTAGCTAAGGCACACTCTTACATAACTAATTGTTTGTTATTGGCACTTGAAAAAGTATCTTAAACTCTCTTGCATTATCTTGACAGGTTGAGATTTGTAAATTGAGTCTCTGGACTGATAATAAAAAAACAACTTAGTTAAATGTTTTCTTTTCTTATAACAAATGCATGACGAACGGTTGGAACAGATTTGTTAAATCTCATTTTCCTAAAAATTCTCCCTTGCTGTTTAAGTCTCCTGGGAGATACTTGTGTACTGCATCAGTGGCAGAGCTCTTTTGATTTTTAAGGGCACATGGCCATAGTCAAGAGGTACAGAACATCTGGGGAAAATTATGTTATAGAAAGATTGCTCTCTGGGTATGTGGGTTCTGCCAAGCTGCATCAGGTCTCCTTGATGCTGTGATTTAAAACACACCACCAGAGTTAGGCCTGACCCTGAAGAGCATGAAGAAGTCCGAGTTTTTATACTTCCTCCAGATCAATGAGCTTTTCACACAGGAGTGATTCTGTCTTGCAGCTTAGAATCTTCAGAGAATACTGGACTTCATGTGCCTGGCACGCATGTGACATATACAGAGAAAATAACAGGCTGGTCTGTGATCTGTCATCTTTAAAATGCATGTGTATTTTGGAGCTTTTCTAATGGGAATTCTAATGAGAGGAGAGTACTCTGAAAACCCACAGAAAATGGGCTGGGGAAATGAAATTATATGAATGTAAAATGCATTAGATTAGTAAGTAGTACATTAACAAAGTGAAGTCGAGCTGAAGCAGAAAATAGGCAAGTATGTCTTGAGTGGTTATTCTGCTAAGCAAGAGATTAAGATGAAGCAATGGTATTTTTCCCTTCCTGATTTTGTGTTTCTGGACTGGCTGTATTTTGTTGCAGATGGATGATGACAGAGTGGACTCCATGTTCAAGGACATGTGGAAAAGGGACCCAGAACAGACAAGTAGCCTGCACACAGCAGCTCAGAAATGGAACCCTGATCAGAGCTAGGGAGAGAGATTGCCTTGGGCCAAAGCCTGCTTCTGCACAACGCTGTGAAGGCCAAGACTGCATGACTGTGTGGGAGGCGGGAGTCTGGTCAGAGGTGCTTCATTTATTTATACAATTAGCCCCTAGTTTTTATTTATGCCTCACTGTTTTTTGGGAATACAATTTTTAGACTGACAAGTGGCACAGCTCAGCCTTAAGTTTTTCATGATCCTCATGCAATGATTTGGCAAAGGAATTGGGGATAAAGAAAATCAACCATGTAGAAATACTACATTTTACCTGATTAATGTCCTGGAGCAGTTTCTTTTGGCCATTCTTCAAGCATGTATAATCAAGTATGTCCTGACTCTAGTAGTGTGTAGCTAGAGGTAAAGGCAATCACTTACCGGCTTTCAGACCTTGAGTTCAGAATGGGAACATCTCTGACATACCTCTGTAGCAAGCATTGTTGATCGGTAGATGGTTGCTGCAGTTCTGCTTCAGGGAGGCTATAAGGGGAGCTGCTTGCAGAGAAGGACATTTCCTTCCCATCCTCTCTGTTCTTACCTCTTTTTCCCAGAACACAACAAGCAACAGGCAAAAGGACTTGTAGATAGCACAACTTTGCATACATGGCATCCTGAACCTTTGCTGTAGAATGTAATTATTATTCAAAAACGTTATTAATTTCAGATCTTTTAATGTGTTTGTCCATTTGGCTCACTTCTTCTCTACTACTTCTAGAAGTAATTGACTGTGAGGGAAGAAGGGTGTTGTTATCACTGCCATCTGGACAAGCCAAAGGGGATATTTGGAGCTGCTCCCTCCATTGGAAAAGCAAAGGCATTTTCACTGATTCCCATACCAGAAGCTATGCTATGGGTCCCTCTGGGCTGGAAATACAAATAGCAGCTTCTGAATGTTGTTGCAATCCTTTCTTTGGGCTCCTCTGCTCAGCAGCACTCCTTGATCCCCAAGCAAGAAATAAGACATAGGGAAAGTTTTTAAAGCTGAAAAGCAGATGCTAAGGTAGAGATAAAAGAAGTAAATAGCAGCACTTTGTAGTTTGGAACATAGACATTTATAATGCAAGGGCTGGTTGTGAAAAGAATGGTGTTAACTTACAGAGGTGTGGAAAGAAACCCTGCTTGTTTAGCTGATTTGCTTTATTCAAGAGATGGGAAATAATCACATTTATGTTGGAAGCAAGTAAGGTGTTTCCCATTGTCATTCCCGCTATCACCATTATACTGGAAGTTAGCCATTACTGCTTCTTGCAGTTATAATCAGCTTGGCAAAGGAGAGTTTTGATCTGCAAGCAGTGTAATGATTAAATGCAGTGATAATGTTTTGAGAAGGAAATGGCATAATTTTTGTCTTTGTAAGTGGGAATGGTGGAAAAAACCCCATAGATTAAAAACTTTTGTGCAAGTTGAGAGAATTTTCACATGCTGTATGTGCAGTGATTTTGTTTTTCAAATTCACTCTGTTTTTTTGCAGTTTTAGAATATTTACTTTTCCATTTTAACTTTTTTCCCTTCCATAAAATGTCTATTAGACACCAGCAGAGTTCTTCTGAAGTTGCTCTACATCTTATTCTTATGAACATTATTTGGATTTTCTTTCATTCTATTTCCTTTCATTCATAGAACAAAGTTTGCATAATATTTTCAGTATAATATTTTTGCATTAACTTTATCAAAACATTTCAGATGTTTTCTTCTCCAAAAGCCTTGTTTTTCCTTAAGCAAATATTTTTTAATCTAATTATATGTTTTTAGTTAAGAATGTAATAATTATCATACTGCCCCATAAGGAATTTTTATTCATTTGTTAATGTTTAACAAATCCAATGTCTGTGCAATGGAGGATTGGAGGTCAGAAAATCACTGAAGTCTTGTTAGCTTGCCAGAGGTCATTAGAAGCGAACGAGTTAACTGACTTTTGCAGAAACCTACAAAACATTTTTTTCCGACAGTGCTCTGTAAAATGTGGTAAGGGAGTACGGCATCGGACTGTGAGGTGCACCAACCCCCGCAAGAAATGTGTTTTGTCCACAAGACCTAAAGAAGCAGAGGACTGTGAGGACTATTCCAAATGCTACATATGGAGAATGGGAGACTGGTCTAAGGTGAGGCATCCTTGCTTGATACTAGTGCCCCACAGCATAATATATTTTGCAAGCTAATTACTTTGTAAGAATTGCTTTTATGGGAAGTGTATGAGCCTCCAAGCTGAGCGACCAGTAAGGCTACAGAAAAAAAACAACACAAAACTTGTAACCATACTGAGACCACAGTATAAGTAAAAATAAGAAATATGAAGAAAGTTTGAGACAGATTTTCAGTGTCATGCAAGTCCAGTATAAATTTACTGTTGTCAGTAGGCAGGCAAACAACTCCAGAAACTGCAGCATACTCCAACCTCACAGATAGAACATTTCATTAATTTGTGTTTGCAAATTTTATTTGTGTTTCCAATACATTACACACTCCAGTCTTATAAGGAAGCACCTTTAGCTTATTCAATTTCCACACAGACCATTTAATATCTAGGAAACATCTATTACCCTCTATTCTGAACACTCGACATAGTTGTCAGTACATTATGTCTTGGCATGTAGGTTTTGATTTCGGTGAAGTACATAAGCATAGGCCAAACTGTAACAGAAAATATTTTTTAGATCTATGATTAAGTGTGTTATTTGACTGCAATCTTAAACATCTGATTCAGTTTTCAATATCCAAAACACACTGAAATACTGAACTCGAACCTTGTCAAGGTTTTTTTCTTGCCATATCACAGACCACACTTAGCAGAAAGATTGTAATATTCCCCACCCCCCCCTTACTTTTCATAGCTTTGCACACAACACTTCTAGTTGCAGTGACTAACATTATTGCAGCAGTTTTTAACTTGCTTATATGGAGAAGTATTTAATGTATTTTTAGTTTTCTTTCATGAGATGGAACAGCTGGAACCAAGGACTAAAGCCAGCAGTGTATGACTGGCCAGCCTTCCAGGAATTAGCAGCAAGTACTCTGGGCAACCAGTGTTTCATAGAATTCTGCTTGGGAGCTCCCATCTTATGACAATGGGGTACAAATTGTCACTATCACATTACTATTTTTTTTATTTCTTTTTTTTCCCCCTCCACATTTAAAGGGTAAAGGATAATGTCAAATGTTGTAGGTTTTTTTTAATAGTGGTGATCATTCATAGTAATTGGAAATACTTTGGAACAGTCAAAAAAATGGAAGATAACTCCCACACTTTAGTAACTTCAAAAGCCTACAGTAGTATAAACATTAATTTCTTAAATAACAGAAGCAGCTAACCATCTGTAGCAAGGTTACTTTTACAAGAAGAACGTTTGGCAATAAAGATTAATATTTTCATTTCCATAACACAGAACTACAGTAAAAATCTGTATCATTTAGCACTAGGAGCATCAGGGAGTAGACTATGGAGAAATGACCATCTGCTTTCTTAGCTGAAGCAGTCATTTGAATGAGGGTTGCTGAGGTTGTGTAGGGATGCTCAGACAGTTACACTGTGTTCGCACTGCTCTCTGGAGAAAATAAGAGCTCTTTTCTCTAATCCAGTACTTTTCATAAACATCCATGTCATAGATGAATGTAGAACTTAGTTCTTCCTGTTTAAAATTTACTGACATCTTGCATGTTCTGCTTTCCTCCTACAGTCAAAGCTGTAACACTGTCACCTAAATTATACATTAAACTTCAAAACTAGGAGATGAGGAAATATTTCACATGGATTTGACAAAACCTTTTGAACAGTTAATGTACAGCCTGACTGTGACTTATGCAACTGAGATTTTCCAAGATTTATACCAAAAAAATAGATATTTCTCTACAGAAACATGAGTTCAATTTAAAATATACTTGGATTTCCTTTTTTATTCCCTGTTGCTATTCTGTTCCATTGCTAGAGTACATAGCAACATGAAGTCATGGCATAGATGTTAATATGTCTGCAATAGAGGAAATAAATGGAAAGCTCAGGTAAATGTTTATCTTTGCTCACTGTTTCTAACTCTGAGGTTCAGTGCAGCCTTCTGCGTTCACCGTTTTTACTCTCTAGGATTGTTCTTGACATTGACAGAAGGCTGTTCCTTTGAACAGAGCCAAGTCCCCCCAAGCTAATGCCAAGACTTGGCTTGAAAAATTTAAATGACGCTTCTCACACATTGAAACAAGATGCTTAACATGATCCTTAGTGGCTTTGTGGCTACCCTTGAACTTTTAAGGCATAATTTTAAATGACGCTTATAATGCATTATTACTGAAAAGATAGCATTTTTAATAATAATAGTAGTACTGTAATGGAGTTAATTTGTTTGAGGTACAGTCACATAGAGATCAAACAATTATTCTGCTCAATGTTTCAACAATATTGCCAAGATCAAAGAAAATTTGACCAAAACTGCTAACTCCAATGCATCAAAAAGCACATCAGTCCTAAAACTCTGACTTGATTTAAAAGCATACTGTATAATCTGGCCTGCATGCAGCATTAAACTCCATAATAGCAACTGTTTGGTTTTTACAACAAAAAGTCCCAGAATAAATGTCCTAGTGCAAATTATTTACTTAAGACAGTACGTGCAGTGCCATCTAGAAACTATGTGTGTGTATTGGGGGGTAATTCAGGTCTCCAGCTGTTGAGGGAAGAAGAGTGAACTCAACAGGACATAGAGGTATCTCCCAACTGAGTGGTAAAAAAAGTAGCTGTCAGTGATGAGCTTTTCTTCTCTGTACCAAAGAAAGAATGTGAAAATGGAGAGAGGCAAAATAAAACAAATTATTTTTTTTTGCCAACTATTCAACAGCATGGGACATTTAGCCTTCAAACTCTGTGCTTAAACATATAAACAACTTCTAAATTCCATACCAAATAGACTCAACTGATTTTGTCTCCTTCAATTAAAAACCACAGAATTTGGATAATATTAATGTAAAGTAATTAGCCTTGGTTTTATTCTCTGGATCCCTGTCCAAAATTTTTAGCTCTTTTAGGTTCCAGGAACTGGAATGTGCTGGCCATGATTCAAAATATGACACTATTAATAGATCTATGGAAATTATGTGACTTTTGTGAAATAATAGAAGAAAAATAATACATGCATCACATTAATAACTTTTATGTTGACTTAATTGTACAGTTACTCTCCATCAAACAAGGTATTTATTTCAGAAATTAAGTACAAGCAAATCATATGGAAATGTCAATATAATGAAATGAGAGTGGGGAGGTTTTTGTATATTTCTTATCAATCCTGTAGCATTTACATCATTTGTTTCAGGTAACAGTGGGTTTTTGTTTTTTTTTTTATAGATTAATGTAGTGCAG
>VWZY01009551.1:148951-160639 GCA_013399075.1 Chloroceryle aenea
GGTCATCTGAAGAGTCAGAAGTAAAATGTAATCAACCACCTCAAAAATATAGTATGTGTAAGCAGGACATTTGGAAGGTGGAGGAGGTGGGAAGAATAGCTATAGAAAAGTGTTCTTCATTCACTAGTAATAAAAGATGTGGGTTGAAATTAATCTGAGATCTGAATTGATGCAGGCTGCTACAGATTGGTTTGGAGAGGGCATTTTCTGATATTTTTATAAATGTATGCTTTATCTTNTGTGTTTTCCCTATTTCATACTTCTTAGAATGCAAGATAATATATGGATATGGTAATATCTAATACATACAATATATAGAAATTCTGGCTTCCAATCAGTAGAATTCTTAATTGTTAATTCTGAAGTCAGACACTGATGATGATGATGATGATGACGATGACGACAATGTGTGATCAGGGAAGAGTACTGCTTGACTATCAGATCTCTGGATGATTTTAAAATATTAGTGGTTTGGAAAAAAATGTGTACTTGTAAACTGATTGGGTTGGCTTTGAAAGTTTTGGATTGAAAATCAATGTTGTATCCCTGCCTCCTTGCAATTTTCCCCAAACATCTTACAAGACTTGATAACATTTCTCAGTTTCATAAAATAGGAATAAATAATGTTTTAAATTAGTACATTTCTGTGAAAAGAAGAGACAATAAAACAGAAGGTAAATTTATTTATTTTCTGCTTGTCACATACATCCTGATAGACATGAGACATTTTATTTTACCATCTTTTAGTCTCAATTTCTTCCTCTAAAGTTTGGATGTTAATAAGTAGGTCATGCAAGATTAAAATTAGTTTGTGCAGGATGCATGCATCTTTGGATAGAAAACTACACTGTAATACTTCATAATGCTCTTTGAGATATCTCACAAGGCTAGTAGCAGTTCACTCATTAAAGGGAGGCTAACTCACTGGTAAGATTTTAATGACAAAATCTTGCCAAATTCTATGTAGAAAATCAGGGCCTAAACATTGGTTAGCCAAAAGGAATCTGTTTGCTTGTTGCATATTGTCTCAGCAGCAATCATGAGAAGCTTTCAGGCCAGAGCTCCTCTAATATAGAGAAGGTGTGAGTGCTCTCCACAAAGGCACTGGCATACATGAGCTGTTACGCATTATCAGTTAGCAGATAAAACACTGGAGCCTGTTTTGTCAGCAGAAGACTGCTATTTTCAAATTTCATTCTCCCCTCTAGTACTCCAGATGACTAGATGGCACCTACTCACTTTTGGATAACCAAATGTTAAGAGCAGATAAATTATTTTTAGTGGATCTTAGGTACTAAATCCACCTGCCTGTCCCATCCTGCTCTATAGCTGATAAAAGAAGATACATACCTACTACAAGCTCACACATACTCTAATTTTGTTTAATAAACATGCAGTTTTACTGAAGGAAAGAAATACAATACTGTGTACAAAATTACTCTACATTAAGATCATTGTGTTAATCTTTAAAGATTAACTTAATCTCATTATGTTTATTACATTCTCTTCGTCATATTACCTTAATCTTTCATTCATTCTCAGGTTTGGGGTTCTTTTTGTAGTTTGTTTTGGGTTCTGGTTTTTGTTTTGATTTTTCTTTTGCTATTCCATTGTCTCACTTGCTATTCCATTAAAATATTCCAGAGAGAAACTTCTCCGAAACTATGGAGAAAGAAACCCAAGAAGTGGCTGGAATTTTGGCACAATTAAAACTGGTGTTCCCCTGCTGTTGATGATTAAATTTGTGTATTTACCATGTGGATAATATTTGCCATTATTTGAAGACAGGTTCTTTTTAGGTGCACAGTGAAAAGGCATAGAATTCAGGAAAATTAGCTCTGTTAGGAGGCTTTTTGTCATGCAATTTTAAAGCAGTATGCTAAATTCAAAGTTGATAACTTCTACTTTGAAAACACTTCAGTCCTAAATGGATTCCCTCCTGTAAATGGAATATTAGTTTTTCTGTTAAGCTGTAGTTGCTATTGAATAGAAAATTATGTATTCATAATTTAATATCTTTGCATGTCTTTGCTCACGCAAGCTGTATCTGATTAACTCTGCAAGAAGTTATAGTTCTTTGTTGACTTTATGGAGTTACTCCTGGTAAACATCACAGAGAATGGAAGCAAGATCAAGTCCACTTGCTGCATCTATAGAATGCCAGTGCTTGATTTCATGCCTTAGAAGCTGAAGTGTGCTTCAGACCTTGTTCTCTCCCTTGTGGAAACACCATTCAAGCATATATCCTAGTCTCTTGTACCTCTCTTGGAGTCTCATGAATCCAAGAGACACGAGTCTCGTTTCTCTTGATGGAAGTCATTTGGGTAGAAGTCCTCTCTCTCCCATTTGATATGTGTAAATCTTTTTTTCCAATTAACAGGATATAAAATATTGCTCAAAAGCACACAAAACTAAAGATAACAAAACTAAAGGGTTAAAATCCCTACCCTCAATCTTAAATTTTTTTTTTTTCAGAAAACTGTACTTCTCCATCTCCATCCTGAGACAGTATGATTGTGAAACCTCTTTTGTTAGAGGACCCTCTTCTTGTCTGTCTCATTTAAATATTTTTTTCAGCTGGTTGAAGTCTCCCAAGGAAATGTATTCTGAATAATTCTGTAATGAAGATTTATTAGAATTAAAATATTCTATATTTTTATAGATAAGATGGATGGCAGTGGCAAAATTTTTCAGACAGTGCTCATAGAATTCATTGCAAGAAGTTGACTAATGTTAGAAGATGTCCTCTATAGTAAATTTCTCCAACACTTAATGAAATTTTTGAGTACTGGAGTCAAAATCATTAGCAGGTAGGAGCATATTGCAAATTTTTAATTTTTTTTTTAATGAATTTCTAGCATTTAATGAATTTCTAGCATTAGAACATATACCAATGGACACACAACTTATTCAAGCCCTGTGAAATTTGGTTCACAAAAAGTCAGTGAAAGAGAAACCATGTATTTTGTTGGTTTGGAATAAATTTTGTATGGAACTGTACAGCACTGCCCAAGTTTTCATTCTAATATATTATGTTATCATGATAGAAGTAGAACGTTACTGTCGTTACAGTGCTCATCTCTTTTATTTCCTCATCTCATTCTCTGTGACAACAAGATGGGAAGGTTGATTACAGGCCAGGGAATATTCTCATCTGTGTTTCATTTGTGGAACACACAGGAAAACATGGTGAAGTGACACAAAGACAGGAGGCATACACTCTGCTCAGTAGGAAGAGCTCTTTCATCTTGTCAGGAGTAATGGCTCAATTAAAAATGCTTCTCTCTGTCAGTGTCTGTGTAAATTTTCTTTTTTTTCTATTACTTGCACCTCTAATAACAGTAAATTACAATACAGATACAGGACAACAGTCCTTTCTCACTTCAGGCGCAATGCTGTGTTTTAGTTTTATCACAGGCTCTACAAAATGGACCTTGACAGCAAAAGGATGCTGGAATCAGTCGTTTAATAAGTACTAACTATTTGTGCTTTTGTAATTGATTTTAATTTAGCTAATGGAATGGAAGGCAGAAATCTTGGAATGCTGACAGCTGAAAGAGCAGCCACTGGCTTCACATGGACTGGTGTTTAACTGTCATGTTTACAGGCAAAAATACCTTTCCAATGAATGTGTCTTCTGTCTGTTCCAGTGCTCCATCACCTGTGGCAAAGGGATGCAGTCTCGAGTCATCCAGTGCATGCACAAAATCACAGGAAGGCACGGCAATGAATGCTTTTCCTCAGAAAAGCCTGCAGCCTACAGACCCTGTCATCTTCACCCCTGCAATGAGAAAATTAATGTTAACACAATAACATCACCCAGGTTAGGTAAGCAGTCAACGTAACGCATTCCCATTGGAAATCTCTTTTTAGTTCCTCTCTCCATAAAGTAATAACGATCGCAGTCTAAAAACAGAGGGCTAGGTCTCAGGAAATGTAAATTCTATGTGGAAACTCATCTTTCTGCCTCAGTTTTCTGGTGTGTACATCAGATTCTGTCTGTACCCCAGAACCATGAAAGGTTTTATTGTCCAAGAAAGGACCATATTATGGGGCTGTACAATATTACAGACACAAAACATCCTAGATGAAAATATGTTTATATTAGAGACATTATAAACATATTATATATGTTTATATATATTTGTCCACTTAACTTTATCAAACATTTTTAAAGTTAAAATACATTCTCTTTAAAAAGTCTGCAAACTATGTTCTCAAGATATTTGTGAAATCAAGGAGGCCCTTACTAGTTCATCAAATAGAAATAGTTCTTTCCACTTGTCTTTAGTTTAAATGTCTACAATCTACACCTGATGGATTAGAACATATTAAGAAAAACTACTAAAATGAAGAGATTTTCTGTTCCTGGAGGAATTTGGGTCTTTGTGGGTATTAAAGAAATTACGTTACTGCATAACTGCAGAACTATTAATTCTGTTAATTGTTACTTCCTGGGTTGTTGATGATGGTCTTAGCATTAGCTCCCCAAATCATTCATATGCTTCTATGCATGACTCGGGAATATTCAAAGTCTTGATGTAAGATGTCATACCCTTTCCAGATGATTTTCTGGAACCTTTGTTAAGATAAACCCTCTTGTCAAATAGGTTATTCCTATATGGAAAGCAAGTCTAATATTTCAGGCTCTTTGTCATCTTTCCTTTAAGCCAGTGAAGCGTATTTCTCTTTGAAGTTTTTAACCCTTGAACATTTCTGTGTAGAAGACATTGTTTCAGTTTGCTGGATGAGATGGCATCTGTTGCTTTATGACCCTCCTGTCTGCTATCTCAGTGTTGTAAGGTTCCCCATTGTAGTTTATCTTTTTTTTTTAACTTATTTCCCAGATGCAAGAAGCCATCACTCCATCACTGACACACTCCTGCTAGTGAGATCAGGCATTGGAACGGCCTTCCCAGAGAGGTGGTGGATTCACCATCCCTGGAGGTTTTTAAAAAGAGATTGGACATGGCCCTTAGTGCCATGATATAGTAATTGGAGTTGGATCAGGGGTTGGACTCGATGATCTTGGAGGTCTTTTCCAACCCAATCTATTCTATGATTCTATGATTCTATGTAAGCAGCTTTATGTCACAGACTAAAGTGAATCACAACGTTTCACAGAAAAAAAATACATTAAAATGTGACTTAAAGTGAAATTCACAAAAAAAAGATTGGATTATATTATCCTTGTAGAATGGATTACATAGCACCAGTATTAGTAAACTACAAGTCAACCTCATCCAGCATGAGTCAGAATCCAATGCAGTAGCAATATTAATATCTCAAAAATACCTAATGCAATGCTTTTCTTAAATATATTGACGGTTTCAGCCTCTAGACCTGTTCCTCTCATGCAGTACAGATCCTCTGGATTTGGGAGTAGGGCTAGTGGAAGCTGATGTGGATTGCACCACCTCTACTCTTCTATAAACGTATTCTGCTTTTTCCCTTCTATTAAAAAAAAGGGAGACTAACTCAATCTGTGAGATGGACTTTTTTTTTCAGTTCAGTGTTTATGATGATTTTTGAGCGATGTCTGTTTCTTGTGCCTTATTTTTCACTGTTTTCCCATATTAATTCCATGTGTGCACCACAGCTTGAATAACAATATACAAAGATCCAAATTTGGTACCAGGGTCCATCTATAATAAGCGCTGTAAGAAGCTTTTGTAAGCAAAACACGTGGGTGTATTGACAGATGGCTTCACAAGAAAACAGACAACACACATGAAAACAGGTCTGTTTTGTACATCAGTCATATAACAGAAGCCAGATTTCTGCATCTAAACAACAGCTAGAGAGAGCCAAATAGTTATAACAACCATGGGAGGAGACAGAGTAAACCAAACAGTGGCTCTTCAGGCTAGTTTGATTTCGTTGTCATTTCAGAGGGTTTCTGAGGAAGAATTTGGTAGTCAGGAATTGCCACAGTTAGAAAGCAGCACGGACTACTAATTGAGCAATACACTGAATAACTGTGTGAAGATAATAAAAATGTGAAGGTTAAGGAGTAACAGCCTGACTTTGACACAGATCAAGGAAGACCTATTGGAGTGATTAAAAAGAGAGTGATGCAGTCAGAGCAATGTATTGGAAGACAACTAGAAAACAAACAAACATTCTGAATGTACTTGGAGAGGAATTAAAAAGATCAGGAGCGTAACAAATGCACAGTCTTTGTGCATTTCAGAAGCCCCAAATGTGGTAATTAGGCCTGGACAAGTATACCAACTGTCATTGATTCCACACCGCAAGTTTCAGTCTTCTAGATAAAATGGATTTACTTTATGAAATGTACTATGGCACTTCAGACCTTATAAGATGCCTCATAGCATGGCATCTGTAGCATTCAAGCTAGCAAGAAATACGTTTCTGTTCCTTTGAACAAAGAAGCCAGACAAAAATAAAGATCTGGTAGATTATTTCACTAACAAAGACAGATGATGTAAGACATCATATAGTTCTGCCCAGTTTCCATTCACTGACAGCACAGCACCAATTCTTGATTTCTTGAGCAACAACTGATCAGAAGATCAGCAGCAGTCTCCATGCTTTAATTTCTACATTCGCTATCTGCATCTGATAAACAAAAGAAGTTCCCTCATAGGTGACAGTGAGAACCCCATTTTGGTATTATTTAAGCTGAAGCTTCTTCTTTCTCCAGTGGCAAGCTCCATCTGAGACAGAGGGCAGTTTAAGCTGGAGCAGCTGCTTCATGCAGCTTTGCTGGAGCTAGCTCTGCAGCTACCACCTAGCCCTGGCCCCAGCCCCAGCCAGCCTCTCTGTCTGTCAGAAAGATGGGCTTCACTCTCTCATGAGTAAACAGCTGCATGGCATTAAATCAATTAGTTTCAATGCTTAATCCACTATATAAATTAAACTAGCATTAAAAAAATAATAATGTTTAATATACTGACAGCAGAATGATTTTATTTTTTTTTTGTCTTTCTTTTATTTAATATCTACATCTGTTCTCCTTTCTACTCCCCAGAAAGACTTACAGTATCTTTGTCACTTTGACACCTTTTCTGGTGTTCTTGATTCTTGACTAATAAATGTAACAGTAACCTATGTCTGATTTTCTTGTTGTTTCACAGCTGCTTTAACATTCAAGTGCCTGGGAGACCAGTGGCCAGTGTACTGCAGGGTGATAAGAGAGAAGAACCTCTGTCAAGACATGAGGTGGTATCAGCGGTGCTGTGAGACATGCAGGGACTTTTATGCGCAAAAAATGCAACAAAAGAGTTGACCTCTGCCAGGCTGGATGTCTCTCAGCTCTTTGCAATCTTATTATTTATAAACACACACACCTACACAAACACACATGCTTCTTCAGACCAAATACTATCAGATTACATATAATTTAATCAAATTAATTTATTTTTGCCTGCCAGACATCCTTAATAGTTTTGATTAGACAGCCAACTTCTTTTATCCTCTGACATTTTCATAATTAATTTTTATATGAGCAATCTTGGATACATTTATCAGAATTTTTAAAAAATAGTAACTAGTATTTTAAATGTTTATTTTCAGTAGGGTCATCTCTCTGTTGCCCAAAAAAAAAAAAAAAATTAAAAAAATAGTCATGTTATCTTGAATTTATTTTAATTTAGCTGAATAGTTTTGTTGTATATGGAAATAAAGCCCTTTTTAATTTTATTATATTTTTGGCATTCAGAGTCAGAATGATCTTGTGTATTTTGCAGCAGATGTTGAAGTGAGTAAGCTAACATTATTGAACAGGTTATTACAGAATGTATTGTGAAATCAGTTCATTTGCTTTAGAAACATACTGAAGGGGATAATCTACTGTAATTTATTATAAACAAGAAAATTAAAATAGCTAAGTAGGGATTTTGATCATTCTCATGGACACATACTTGAACACAGATATTGAATCAATGAGACACTGTAGAGATTTACACTGAATCACTGTTGCACTGTTTGTGGTAGTGTAGAGAAATGCAGTCCTAGAACTTTTACCATCCTATGAATCCACGTCTGTACTGTTTTAACATGTCACTTGATTTTAAACGTTTTGAGACAAAACCCCCATGCCCCTCTGTACCTTTGCGTGTCCTCTTGCAGATTTACAAATGGAAGAGTCCTTCCTCCTGACACTTGTATGAATTAATCTGTTAAACATTTTCAGTTCTCTGCTGACAACTTAGAAAATAGCTTTGTAATACTACTTTAGTTTTATCTTTGTTTTATGAAAAAGACTTTATAAAAATTAAATGTTTTACAGTTTTGTGAAACGTTATGAAACATCTAAAATTTTCCTTATGAGAAAATGTTGTACATGATTCACATGATTTTTACATTTTAAATAAAAAGTAAAGATGCTTTTGCTATTTGCATTTTCCCTTTTTGGGCATCTGGTGTCTGATTGCTGTGTCTGTCAAACCCTGCATCACAGCAGGTACAGCTACAGTAGTCCCTCCCACAAATGTCTCCTGCCTATTGACTTAGACACCTTTCTGCAGCTGCAAACAGATGTGCTAATCTGTGAGCCTTGATATATGGAAGGTTGTGTATAATAGATTAATATTCAGTGCAGGAGACGTTTTTTATCTCAGGTGACTTCTGTCAGCTGAGGCACAGAAGGTACCCTGCCTGCATTTTGTGATGCAAGCCTTCGGGCGTGCTCTGAAAATACGTAGGAGAGCAAACCTTGAAATCAAGACAGACAAAGAAATAAGTGTGAAAGTCATCATCTTTTCTACTCAGAGCAAAAATGGAATGCATCTTTGAATGATTGTTCCTTTAAATTCTCTGAAAGAGTCTACTGTATAGATATAATGTAGATAACCACACGATTTAATAAACTGAGGCCCCCAAGTCAGAACTGTGATTCTGTCCAGGAAGAACCTAGCTGCAGTATTAACTCCCACAATAGCTGTACTGTCAAAATCTTTGGCTTGGCATCTTACTGCTTTGCATTCAAAAACTGCAACTTTAATGATGTGCTACTGGATGATTTTAAAGTAAGTATCTTCTGTTTTTAAAAAGTAAAGAAAGAAAGAAAGAAAAATAACTCCGACATCATGTAATGTGACATTGTATTTTGTATAACTAAAAAGTTTCAAAGCACAGAAAATTCAGTTGCTCTTGGGCATAACTTCTCAATGTCACAGACACACATTTGAAAGTATAATAGAATTATTGCAGTTGGCAAGCATAAGAAACAATTATTATTTTAATCTTTCTTCATCCTTACTTAGTACCCTGTCCTGCTAATACTCCTGCACTTGCTTGAGTCAAAACAGCTAAAAATCAAGCAAAAGGAAAGATGTCTTCAGACTATGGGCCAGAGGATAGTCTTTTGTCAGACAGTGATAAACATTTTGAATGTTTATGCTTTCCTGTTTCTGAATATTTCACTAACAGGAATGTCAGCTTTTTCTCAAAGTGGGAAAAGTACATTTTAACTCTGCCTGTATCCATTGAAAACTGATGAGTGACTTGTGCTGAAATCATCCTCCCATCGCTCTTATACAACATCAACAAACAAAAAGATTTTTGGATGGGAACCAGGGAAGGCTGCACTGTAAAATGATGTTCTTTTTAAATCAGGATGTAATAATGTTGATAGCTCTGCTCTGATTCCTTTGTCATCTGCAGGAGAAAACTATTAATTAGATGCGTGTGAATAATTTTGAAGCAATCTTGAGCAAAAATATCTCTTCTTTCTCTACATGAATTTGAACAGAAGTTAATGTTGCTGCTTTTAATTTTACTACTCCATCATCATTCAGAGAAGCAGCACGGACCAAAACACCTCTTTCGTCAGAAAATGCTAAAAACGCTTTGTAAACTTGCCCAGCCTGTGGGCTGAGCCCCAGCATGGGGTGGGGGGTGTCTGTGCATTTGCCTGCTTTTCAGAGCTCTGCCACAGCCCTGGGTGGCAGCAGGCAGCCCTTTCCAGCTGTGTTCATTCAGGCAATAGCCTTCTGCACTCAGAGATATTCCCTCTTGAGCTTACTCACTTTTCAGATTCTGTCTTTCAGCATCTATCCCTCTGCATTAATGCATCTTCCTTTCAACCTGACGAATATGTAAACTTTCAACTAACAAATGTAAAATCAAACTCAGTGGACAAGGAAAGGGGAAATTCACTCCAGCTCACAAGGGCTGGAGTTGCTCTCTGTGCTAATTAAATCCCAGTTAGACTTTATTTTGTTGGATTAAGTGGGATTTAAGTGGTGCACAAGGTTTGTTGTGTTAGGCTGGTGCACGGTGGCTTACTTTGTCCCAGATACATGCTGGCTAGCTACAGCAGAGACCCATCGTTACAATAGTTACCACTTCTCATACCTTAAAGAAAAGAGATATCTGAGATTTAATTGCATTATCATTTATTCTGGAGGGAATTGGCTGCTTTGGTCTGGAGGTTGTGGTTTAGGTTTTGAGTTGTTTCGGGGGTCAGGTTATTCAGTTTTCATTGTCATCTTCAGTGACAGAGAAGCAGCCATTTGTGTATTCTAAAAATATATTAAGAATTGAAAGTTTGACTGCATGAGGAGACCAATGAAAGCCCTAACAGCCTAGCAGGTCAACTGTAAATAGAAAATTAAGAGTGCTCAGAATTTTAAATGCTCTGAAGAAAAGATATTCAAAAATACATCAAAAGTAGAAAGCCAGAAAGGGAGTCAGTAGGATCATGTGATAACACAAGTGTGAAAGGGATGCCTGGGGTTGACAGAGC
Organism: Chloroceryle aenea; assembly: GCA_013399075.1. Taxonomy (NCBI): domain Eukaryota; kingdom Metazoa; phylum Chordata; class Aves; order Coraciiformes; family Cerylidae; genus Chloroceryle; species Chloroceryle aenea. The sequence continues at coordinate 159,666 of VWZY01009551.1, forward strand.
TATGAAAGGGAAGTTCAGTGAGCTACTTGTGTTGGCTTTTCCACCTGAAATGTTGCAGATTCTCAGACCTTGCACGTTCCTTATATGTCAGAAAACCTGGATCAAGTTGAAGGAAATACACAAGAATGTAAAACCAAAAAGTTACATTATTTGCTAGCAGATATGTAGGGTAGCATCATTTGAGATTCCTGCAAGAATACAACTACAGAAATGCTTGCCATGGTGCATAAGATGGTGTTTCAAAAAACCACTCTACCACAGGACTGGTACATTGCAGTGTAATTCCTGCTTTTAAAAAGGGGATCTTTAGGGGATCCTTTGAACTACAGACTAAGGAGATTTGAGTTTTTCTGGTGCCTGAATAGCTGGTTAAAAGACAGTAAGATCCCTGGACATCAGGATAAGCATAAGCTATTGAGAGTCAGCCTGTCTACAGTTGTGTCCTGAGCAAAGTGAATCTAAGGGACAGAGAAATCTTAGACAAGGTTCCACGTTACAGGATAGTCGAGAAACTACATTCACAAAGGACAACTGGAGCAATCTTCATAGCTTGCAAGCTAGTTAAATGATTGGAAGCAAAATGGTTATTTTTCAGGTTGGAGACAAGTCAGCAGTATGTTTTCCCAGGGAATGATGCTGGATTTGTTTTTTTCACCATTTTCATCAATGGCATGAGAAAGAGAGTAATAACTGAGATCCCAGCTCTGAAGTTATCTTAAACTGTTCTGAGTAACCTAATGTTCCCTTCCTTGGCAAGAAACTCACAAAGCTGAGTGATTAGGTAAGAGATTAGCCAATAAACTTTGATATATATAAATGTAAGGTGGTATAGCTATGTAGAATAGCCTAAACTATTCCTACAAGACATTGAACTTCTAACTGGCAGTCACAGAGGAGTAGAAAAATTATAGTGTCATTGGTTATTGTAGTCTGAAGTTAGTAGTTCTATGAGAATAGCAAGACAAAAAAAGAAA
>VWZY01009552.1:8037-26050 GCA_013399075.1 Chloroceryle aenea
AAAAAAAAAAAAATTAAAATCTGTCCCAATTTATGCCCTTTTTGTCAAAATCATCATCTTGGACATATTTCACATATTCACTTTAGGTTTATTGTTCATGCAGCCAAGTTTGCTGGAGGACCCTTACTTTCCTTCACTCCCTGTTTGTAATGTTGGCAGGCATCACGGGGTCTGGCGGTCCACCTAAGCTTACCCCAGTGTCTGCACTGCCCATGTGTCTTCTCTGTACCTCACTTCCCTCTGAAATACCACACTCCATGAGCTGCAGGGTCTCCAAAATGAGAGCTCAGGGACAATCTGTTCCGTACTGGTAGTGCTGTCTGTGTTGGCATCCAGAGCAGAGGGAGGAAATGATTGTGGATCAAATACCAAAGGGCTGAAGAACAGAAAGGAAGGAGAAGATGCTAGGCTGGTAGAGAGAGGTCCAGGTGCTTGGAGGAGAGGAAGGAAAGTCTCTAATAGCTGGAGATTATTTAAAAGAAAAAAGGGGAATGGAAGGGAACGGGACAAGGAAAGGTGGGAGGAGTTGATTTGTAAGGAGCAAGCAGGAATGAGTGACAAAATGAGGTTCTGGGAACAGGGGGAATGCAGACAGTTGGTTTTTTCGAAGTCCTAGATGCCTTGAAACATTCTTCCATGAAACTACTGTTGTTAGTACTACTGAGGTGTTGACAGATGCTCTCACTGGAAGGTTCTTTTTTTCAGGAATGTTGTTCTCCAACTCATTGGATACTCATTGTATTAATTAACCAGAATATTTTATTCATCATTTTATTTAGTTTTTGTCTCTGTTTCCCCAGCTGCTGCATCTTTGAAGGGAGATTTCCTGTGCCCTTCATCAAATGCCTGTGATATTTCCAAGACGAACCGTCTTTCTGTAAGTGGAGCTCTTTTCTGTGAATATCACATTTGTAGTATGAACTAATGGAATACATTAATAGGAATGTGTGTATGCAGAGAAGTATAAACTGTTTAAAAATGGAGTCATTTTAGTGCATAATAGGGTTTTCATGATTCATAATTGAGAATAATAATCAATGCTTGGGGTAGTGCCTTTTTTTCCTTTGGTCATTTGAAATTAATAATATGCTTCTATTATAAGTTTAGACAGTGTTAATAAAAGCAATACTCTTCTCTGTCAGGATTTGTGAAAAACAGGTCTCTGGAGATTTTTGACTATTTTATTTAATGACAAGAATACTAAATCCGTCCTGTGTAGTGTCTGGGTGAGCTGTCTTATATCAAAACATTAATTGATTTTTATACTTTACAGCTGTGTTTTGGGAATAAGTCCTGGAATGAAAGCCAGAATCTCCCTTTGGGATTGTAAGAACCATATTGGAAAGGAACTGATGGATTATTTATTTTTTTGGTTTAGAAGTTTTGAACAGGAGGAAAAAGAAGGGTCTGGAGCTGCCTATTTAACTGGGCTTGCCAGCAGTCACAGAACTAGTTAGATCATCTCAGGGTTACAGCTAACCAGGTCTGTGCAAATATCTAGGTGTATGAAGATAGGGATACAGGGAGATCTTTCTTTGCACTTAGAAAACAGGGATTCACTGGCATTGCTGAAGAACAGTGTATTTGCTTCTTCAGGTGAAGGCCAGTCTTTGGAGCTTCTCTTTTCTAGAAATACTGGTTTTTAAACTATGGACACACTGTAGACATTAATCAGGTTCTTAAACATCGTGTTTTGTCGTAACTTTGTTGTGGAACTTGTAATGTCAGGTCAGGAATAGTGCAGCTGCTGAAACGGTGCTTGCAGGTGGTACAGTATGGATAAAAGGCTGTGCATTCTTGTAACAAAGCTTGCCCTCAGCTTGAGGAAGAGGAATTATAAGAGTTTTCTCTCGGTTTAGAAACATACATTTTCAGGGAAATAAGCTACTTTGCAAATAGCTATGCAGTAGGAAGTTGTTGGCTAAGCTGACAGATACATTTTGCTCTCACAAGGAGAGCTTCCTTTAAGTGTTACAACGCAGGCTAATTTCAATTTACTTTAACAGGAGCTTTCCATATGTATGTGTTGTATTTTGATTTGTGTCCTCTAAGTTGGAAGGCATAAGCATATCCTTAAAACCTTTAGAATGTAGTAAACTTTATTAGAAGCATCTGTAAACTTAAATTATGGCTGGTAGCTCTGCATTACAGGTAAGAAGTACCCTGAAATGCTGAAGTCCTGTTTCTTCATCTCTTCTGATCCTGTCTCTGGCTCTCACACTTAGTTAAGTTAATCTGGTGGATCATCTTGGCAAAAAAAGAGACTGATTTAGGGTTTGTTACTGAGTTTTGTTTTCTACTGTTTTGGAAGCTGAATGTGTTTGTAATGTGAGGAGATGACTGTAGGCCAGAAATAGAGAAGGGAGGCATAGAGCAGGGGATGGGAGGATCCAGTCTCCCTGTTGCTGGCAGCAGTAGGCTGCTGACTGGGCTAAAGCCATAATGTTAAACTGTACTCGGGCTTGGTGTGGGCCCCCAGCTCCATCCCTGCCGGCCACCTAAATGTCAATATCTGTTTTGACCCTTACACAGATTGGAGAGGTCAGTGGAGACTCTAGACACATGCAGTTGACATTGTTTTGCAGTGCAGAAAAACATGGAAGTCTAGAATACAGTTGCCTGGTTTTCCACTGTAAAATAATTTTCAGAAATCCTGTGCAGCAGCACACTTTAGGAGACTGGTCAGACTGAGACATTACATTCTCTGGAATTGTGACTATTAAAAACTGAGACTCCATGTGATAGCATAATTATTTTCTTTTGCCTGTGTATGGTGTGATGCAATTATCTCGTTTCCCCATCTGCTGTATGCTCTTGGAAGAGTCTTCCAATTAGGAGCCCGTTGTGGTCTATTGAAAATAAGACCACGTTTATCTGATAAAACAGCAGTTACTTTATGATAGGATGAGCCTATTGAAGACGTATAGCGTGTATTGAAGAAGAGGTTTTCCTTCTGTCTTCATCTTTCAATCTCCTTTCTGGAAGCCAGAAAAATGATGCTGAACTGGGAGGGGCAGGAGCTGGGTAGATCCAAAGTTTAAAAGCAGGGAGGTGGGTTAGATGGTACCAGAGCTGTTTTGATGGGAATTACAGGGATTGGTGTGGGAAGGAGAAAAGGGATGCTGAAGGCTCTTTGGCATGTTAAGCTGGGGGGGATTCTGTGACTAAATGTTGCAAAGGTTTGAGGCAAGCCCAAGACAGCCCTGCTTCCCCATTGGCTTCGGTGTGAGAGGGAAGAAAGGCCTGAATGTTAAAGCCTTGGGGACTGTGGTGCTAATGGGTTGATGTGCTGCTTCTTACTTGGGTTGAAACCTCTATGGTCATTACTCTGTGTTTGTTCCTACCTTTCTCTACCTAATTGTGTTTCTGTACATGTGCTAATGTTTGGAAAGAATTGTGTGAAGTGAGTTTTTCTTTAAATGAATAGTTCTCTGTACTAAGTTTCATGCAGAAAAAGAGCGGAAGAGTGTTTGTCTTGTACTGAAAACAGGCCATTGTATTCATCTGTTAATAGGAAGGGTTTTCATCTACTGTTATGTAAATAACAAAAATAGTTAAACCGAGCAGCTTGTGCAGCACCAATAGCTGAAAACTGCATCCAGGTGGCCTACAGAATAGTTAAGGACTAGGATTTGCCTTTCTAAAAATCAGGATCTCTTTTCAGACTTCTCAAAACAGGGAAAAGAAATGGACTGTCTGTACCAGCTGTCCTTTGCGAGGGAGCTGGCCCATGGTGATGAAAGCTGGTTCATGAATTGAGTAGTCATGATAGTGGTACCGTAAAAATAGCAGTTGTGGTCTCTACTGCTTTTTATGTAATTCCAATTTTAAAATTATTTTCAGGCTTTTTGGTATACGGAATGAATGAGAAGTGTTAGATGGTTTACTCCATAAAGCTCTCGATGGTAAAACCAGCAAATAATAGTGAGATCATTGACTCCTTGAACATTTGACCTTTTGTCTCATCTAAAGCAAAAATCCCACCCCATGCCCTTAATGACAAAAAAAAAAAAAGTTTAAGCCTTATCTACCTTTTGCTCCTTTTGAGAAACAATTAGAACTTGCAAATAGAAGTTTTGTAGACCGATTTCCACATCAGCATAACAGTTCATTTTAACTGAGAGAGTATGAGTTTGGTATGTGCGAGAGGAAGACTTCAGAAAGCTTTAAAAGAAGAGCAGACGGGACAGGCCGCAGTGACTTGTGTATTAAATGGAAGATTTACAATTGAGGCTGGTGTTGCATTTTATTAGTTTGTTATTGCCTTTAGATTCATATTTTATTTTAACTCTTAGGCATTGCCTCAAAGAGCAGGCTGCAGACCTTTTGTTTTTCTCCCTTTTGCAGATGTTTGGTTTCCATGATTAGATCTAAAAGTTTTTCTTGTGCCCTAAATACCTTCAGAGCTGTTAAACCTCATCTTTTGCTAACAGTGTTTTCCAGCTCTTTTGATGAGTTGTCTGATTATCTTCTTATTGATACCCATAAGGGGTAGGGCAGGGGTGAGGATATTGCAGGTGGTGTAATGCCCTCAGAACTGGACCACAGTGGAGTACTGTGTTACCGGGATGCACAGTGTCAGTTGGAAAAACCTTACTATGGGGTGAGAATGTAGCCTGCTGCCCAAAAAGTGCTTGGGTTCAAGGGGAGTCCATGATGATTGCAGGTCTCTTCTTTTACAGCTCTGCACCAGGCTGCCTGAAATGTGCAATTACAAGCTCTTGCTTTTGCACAATAGCCCTTTTTTATGAGTTTCAGTAACATTTGATGTTATGGTATTAGGCTTGTTTGCTTTCTATTTTTAAATTCATTTTAATAATATCAGAAATGTGACTTTATCAGACGTGTTTTTCTGATATCATCTGATAATTCAGTACTCAGTGCAGATATATTTAGTTTGATACAGAAATCTGTAGGCAACCACTTGATTTTCTTCAGCTCATATAGGTGCACAGTTAACTGTGTGTCCATGCTGTGGAATGTCAACTTGGAAATCCACTGTAGAAAACACATAGGAACGTTTCATCTTTTTTTTTCTACAATTCAGAAAAGATGAAATAGACCCGAAGTAAAAATACCCCTGGTAAATAATAAAATGAAGAGAAAAATGGGTTTAACCTTACGTAAGAGCATTTGTGCACAGGGATGACTAAGTCATTACTGTGTGACTTCATATATTCAATTGCTGTCATATGTATGCATTGTCCTCACTTCCCCCAAGGTACTTTGGGACAACCATTCGATTTGTTTTATGTCAATTTTTCCATGTTGAAGAATATATTTGAATATTTTTCAATGAATTCAATTAAATAATGGATACAAGGCAGATATAATTATTATTGTTTCTCCTTCTGCACGTGCTGCCCCCCTCTAAGTACACTAAGTGACAGCCATACCAAAGATGTTAACTTCACAGCTTACTTGTTAAGTTAGAATCCGTTTTTAAATATTAGGATAATAATGCTTGACAAAGCAAAGGACTGGTACAATGGTCTGAAAAGAAAAATGGCATTAAAAAACTTTCAGTAGTGTATTTTAAGACTCTAATAAACTGCATTAAAACCATATATCTATAAATCAGTTCCAAGATTGTGGTGAAAACTACTTTTAAAAAAAAAAAAAAAAAAAAGGCAGATAAATTGAATTAAACCCTGTGAATGGCTTGACCCCACGTTCTTCTGCCAAGTGGTGAAATTTTTATGAATTAAATTTTATGAGCTAACTATTTTTATGAAGTAACAAGTGCAGGAAGTTGTGATGATTGGTTTACAGTGGGTTTTTTGTTGTTTTTTTAGTGATGCAGGTTAATTATGTCCATGTTTCTAGTAGGGGAGGAGTGATGGGCACAAGAGTAACCTTCCTCTCTTGTGTCTTGGAGATTGGCAACACAGGTATGTCTTAGGAGACTTAAGCTTTCTTTTTGAGGATTAATCTGGAGATTTTTAATTGATTTCTCTGTGTGGAAGAAACCAGTTCATCTGTCTGGGTTTTTTTTAGACAAAATTAATAAGATTTGTATGGAATGCTTGAAGTACTTTAATTTCCTTGGTAATGGTACCATAAAATTGTATTAGCCATAGAAGAGGTGCTTTGCTGGTACATATGGTGAGAAAGCTCTCCAGTTTTGACTAGTTATCTGCTGTTGCTGTTACCGGATGAATGCTGCCTCCCAAGTGAGGCTGAAGAGCATCTTTCTGGTGTTTCCATGTAGAATGCTCTCCTTGTTACTTCTGTCGCCTTCAGGTGGTTCTTAGTTTAAAAACATGTGTATTAGTTCATTTCCAGTGATTGTTTCGAAGTGGAAAGGGCAATTTTTGTATATTTCATTACAATAATATTTCCTGGACACTTAATGAAGTTGTTGCACATATTTTCAGAACATAGGCTCATCAGAAGCTCCTGTGACTCTTGTATGTAGAACTTTTAATCCATTTTATTTTTTTTCTAATAGTGTATTACAGAAATATCCATACAGGACAGTACTATCAGAAGTTCCCTTTCTACTAGTAAAGCTTGAAAGATTTCCTGAAGGAGTAACATCAGTCACTTAAAGTAGTATGCTGCTACTTCCTTATCGGTGAATACCTGTCTCACAGATTGTCATCTTGTGTGGATTATGTCTTTCAACTGATCTCCATCTATGATCAGATTTTGGAATGCAGCTTTCCACAGTGCACCTGCATGTTTTCAACCTATACTTAAAACATACAGGCAAAAGTATATCTTCTTATACTTTTTATTTCCTTTGCCTGTGTTGCTTTCATTATTTCTTCTACTGGTGTGTGATGACCTTATCAGAAGTTTTTACTGAAAATGGCCTCTAGCTTTTATCTGAACACACTGACTTCTTCCACTTCGACAGATTTCACTGTACATCTGGAATAGCTGTGGTTCACTAGTTCAACATGAAAAAGTATTCATTTATTAGCTTGATAGTCTTATCTGTTTCTGGAACTAAGTTTGTGGAAGGCTGCTTTCTCAGTCCAGAGACCATGGAAAATACGTTGTACATAGTCTTCAAGAATATTATTTTCAGTAAGTGTCATACACCAGATGGCTATGAGACCTATTTAACTATCTGTTTTTGTTAATCTTGCTTTGCTTGCTTGAGACCTCAGAACTTAATTTCCCCACCTGCTGATAAATACAGGGTCATAGGAATTGCCTTATTGGGTCAGACCATCTGTTCTTTAATTAGGAGTAGTAACAGATGCTTGGGATGATGATGCAAAAAAAATAAATATCTACAATAGGCAATTATGACAATAATATGCTCCAGGGTATATCTGTCTGGGATCCTGTTAGTTCAACTTGTGTCATAAAACTGAAAGATAAAGAGCTGGATAAGATGCAAATTAAGTATTTTCTATTGCAGTGTAATTTTATATTTCTCCCCTTTATGTTGCTGAGCTTTTGACTTTGCAGTGCCGTGTTCCTCAGGTAGAGGTATGAAGAAGTATCCCTTTTCATTGATGGTGATCTTGTCAGCTTTCAATTTAGTTTAACGCCTTCTTTTGCTCTTGTAGTATTGTGGGAAGGAAATTCTTGCTCTGCCTTTCATGTGCCATTTTATGTTCTTAGGTGAGGGGAATCTTCCTGATTTTCCCCCTTCATATTGATATTTCTATGATGCTTGTTATTCTTAATTACTGACCCTGCAAGGCTTTCAACTAAATGGCAGGAACTGGGTGATTCAAATTTCCCACCATGCTTCAGTTGAGAAAACACTGTTGTCTTGTGAGAGAGAATTTTTTCATCTAAGGAAACTGAGAGGGGATCTTGAGGAGATTGAGAATGCTTATCAATATCTAAAGGGTGCAGGTCAAGAGGATGGGGGCCAGTCTTTTTCCAGTGGTGCCCAGTGACAGGACAAGGGGCAATGGAGACAAACTAGAACACAGAAAGTTCCACCTCAACATGGGGAAAAAAAATTCTTTGCTGTGAGGGTGATAGAGCACTGGAACAGGCTGCCCCAAGAGGCTGTCGAGTCTCCTTCTGTGGAGACTTTCAAAGGCAGCCTGAATGTGTTCCTGTGCAAACTGCTCTGTGTGAACCTGCTTTGAGAGGGGTTGCACTAGATGATCTCCAGAAGTCCCTTTCAACCCCTACCATTGTATGATTTGCAAGCAAAGCGTTGCCTTAACTTGCAACAGTGCTACAGCAAAATTCTACTCTGAGCAGAATGTGGCTGGGGGACAGTCCATTTCTTTGAAGGAGTCGATAGGATTGAGTGAAGGGATGTGAAAGTGTCTTAAGAAAATTAAGGGGGGGGATGAATTCTTCTAAGATATGATAGTAAAGGTAAATGAAGTGTTGAACCTCATGCTAACTAGCAAGAAAATGCTGTTCTTTTTCAAACCTGCTTCTAAGCATTAGAGCCAGCAGTGTTTGTTGTGCTCAGGTTTCCAAAGAGATGTGAGATATTTTAGTGAAGCTGAGAAATTCAGAAATCGAAGTAAGAGGAATTTTAAAATGTGTATCAAACCACAAAACACGGTGGTAGGGAGGACCTGCAACACACAATATTTTAAGGGCAGAACTTAAATGCCATACAACTGAAATTGTCCTCTTCACAGAGTGGTAATGATTAGTGTTTAACTGAGAGCTATTTCAGGAGGGTAAACAACATTCCTTTCATTTTTAACTGCTTGGAGAGGTGAATAAGTGCCCAGTAAATAGATACTGTTTATTCCAAAGTCTGCAAGTATTCTTTGCTCAGGATCAAAACCGCTAAAACGTTACAAAGAAATTGTTTAAAACTACTGGTGATTTAATTTTTGAGCTAGCTGTTTGGGTTGAAATTGTGTAACAAATAGATTTTGCAGATTGAGCAACCCTGGAACACACTTTGTCTAGAACATGAAGAGCTACAGAAGATTCTATGAAATGCTCAAGACAGCTTCTTGAGGAAATTGGAATTTTTCAGTTGACACCAAAGAGTATGTGTTGCATACTGTTACACTGTACACGCAGAAAGTACTCAGATACAGATTTAAGCTTAGAAGTTCTGAGTAGTTATAGTAAGTCCTGTGAAGCTGCCAGAAGAATGGGCCAATTTTGCTAATCATGAACACATTCCATGTTTTGTGAAAAACCTCTTGAATTAATAATCAAGAGGTGGACTTCTGTGGTGGTGGTGGCAGCACAGCTTTTATGTTCTAGAATATCTTAGTGTAGTATTGTTAAGGTTACAGAAATTACAGCAGGCTTACCAACAAAATGAGACACTGCAGAGCATCTGTGCTTATATTGTACAAATGACATACTTGCTGCTGTATGGCCTGTTTGGACAAGACTTATTCTAGCCATACATTGCTGTAGACTTGTCGTGGTTCTGCTGGGTGCATTTCTGATTCACCTTTTTTTTTTTTTTTTTTAATTCTCTTGTGGTTTCACTTTTCTACCTATGCTGTCACTAAATGAGTTGATCATTGTCTTGATCTCTCTGCTTACAATACTGCTTTCACCTCTTGTCCATCAGACAGGTAGGGCGTGTAGCAGGAAATCATGGGGAGGTTCACAATGACTCTGTGACAATTCAGCAGAAGAGTTAAGTGGAAACTGGAAGTAGTGCTGTGTGGATTAGAATTTGAACTGGAAGCCCGGGGGACTGCAGTAGGGACTCTTGGTAGTGTTAGTAGGGAAAGAGAGGCGATTCAGTGGACATAAGGAAAACATTGGTTCCAATTTAAGTGTAATTAATGTAGTAAATCGATCAGCAACGAACTAAAGGTCTGCCTGTGATTAGTCTTCCTCAGTAGTACATGTTTAGGGCAGCTATCAATATATGGCATTGTTGAATCCCCAGCTGTCATGGTTCTGCTTCTTGTTTATTCCATAGGTTAATGAGGTTTTCCATTTTCAAGCAGGCAATAACGTGACTTCTAAAGATACACAGAATACTTGGCCTAATTATTTACTTAAAAAGAATGTATTTTGAGAACATCACTGTATAAGAAAAAAAATGCAGAGCACTGTCTTGAACTTTCTGGTAGAAGACTCCTACCTTTTTATATGTTTTAAAAAAAAATTATTCTGGAAAGTGCTTTTAGTTGGCATATCTCTTTATGGTGGTTTCAGGCTGATTTTTACTTATAAGACTTAGCTCTTGCTTTACTGAATGTTCTCAGAAGAAGGATTCACCTAAATTTACTTTGTAATATGTGAAACCTTAATTTCATCCTGTCACCCATCAAGGTATTTGAACATTGATGTAAACAAGCAAGCGAGATGAAAACTCATTTAGTTTGCATGGTTGAAAATATTTGTACTATCATATTTGAAAATGCTGTTGTTCTTGGGGAAATCAAAGCAGGGTGAATTATAGAAGTTTGGAAGAGTATGAAAAAGCTAAAGGATTTTTTATTGATGCAGAAAAAGGGACGTCTTTACCAGCTATCTCTGGTTTTCACTTATCCTGATTTTTTTAAAGTTGTAGGCCTCTGAGCTGCAAAAATGGTGATGTAAGCTTTGTCTTGCTTGAATAATATGTTTGAGATCAAGACAACAGAAGAAAAAAAAAAAGCAAGCTTAGAGGAACTTCAAAGAAAAGGATTGAAAATGCAGAAGCTTTGGGAAATAGTTACATTTCAGTATTACAGAAGGTTACAGTACCTCATGTGTAGGAACAATTAATAACTTCTTTCTCATGAGTTTGGGCTTATATGTGTAGAAATGTTGGAAGTGTATGCCTGTGAATTATGTAGGGGCTGACTGGTGAGAAGAATGTCCTTTTTTTCTGATGGTTTTGGCACTTAAGTTACCTGGTGTTACAGAGTGAGCTTCAGGCAGCACTGTAAGAAGTTGTGCAGAAATGCTTTCCCAACTTCACTGGAGACAGCAAAGTGAAGCAGTGTGGGGTTTTTTTTGTGTGTGGTGTTGGGTGTTGTGTTTTGTTTGCTTGTTTTCTGTTGTTTGTGTGGTGGTGTTTGTTGTTGTTTGTTAGATGTTTGTTTGTGAATGAGGTTCAGTGAAATCTCAAAGCTGAGAGGAATTTCAAAATGAAAATAGAATTATCTGTGAGGAGAGACTCACTAGCTACTAATCGGTACAGAAAACTGTGCAAAATGCTCGTGGCCAGCTAAATGAATATCAATGCTACAGTTTTTTTCTTTCTTCCTTGCATGCTTAACAGAACATGACTAAATCATTTTGATTTAGGCACGACTGCTGTAGGTTAATACTCACTTTGTGTTTAAAACATTCCTGCAACAAAATATATGCTTTTTCTAAAAATCAGTTTTATGCTGAAGGAATGATGAAACTTATTTTTTTTACAAAGTTGTAAATGATGATGAGTTCATGTACATGAAAGGAAAAGTTTTCCCTAGAAAAGCTGCTGCATTGTTATTTAGACAACTTTTGTTTGTGATGATTTAGAAGTTTTATTCGATTGTTTGTTTTGGAGAAGACTGAAGGTGAATTACAGTATTGATTGCTGGGCTACAGGCAAATATTGGAACATCCCCACTGTGTATGTCGAGCTTATATCAAAGGAGGAAAAAAAAAAGTAAATATGAGAGAAATCTCTGCTGTTGCCTGCATGCCAATGTCATGTATGAATGAAAACTGGTACTCTGAATGCTGCTTGTATAGTAATATATCAGCTGCCCCCCAAATCCAGGGGTTTCCATATGAGGTGCTGTTTCCTCTCTGCTTGCAGACCTGCCCTCTGGTCCCGTGAAGTTCAGGGAATGTGGCAGAATTCTCAAGTTAAGTGTTCAACCCCTGAACTTAGGAAGATGGTTATACACTCCCCCTAGAAAACAGGTCAGAAAGGAGGTCTGTCTATAAGTGGTGTTCTCAATATGCACTTTAGCTGGAACAGTATAGATGTAATGCTTTCCTCCTCTGCCTTCTGCAGAACATACTGTGTACCTTTGCATGAGCTTTCATCTCTGTTTTCAGCTGAGAGAAGAGGGAAAGCATCATACTTTCCATCTGGTGACATTTTATACTCAGGGACTTTAGTTTCACCTCATACTTGTGGAGCATTTCAGAGCCACACTGTGGCTGTGATTCTTGCATGGTCACTTCTCACCTCCAGCTCTGTTTTCTCCCCTGAAATCCTGCCGCTGGTTAGTTGAGTTGGGTAAAAAAATAAGCTTAAATTTGTCGTCTTATTAAAAAAAAAATCATTAATTAGATGCATAATTTAAATCTGTTCTCCAGTCCAGCTGCCTGTGGTTGACAGTAGAGCAGCAGGGGCATATTATTTGTCTGCTGCTTTAATGCTAGCCCCTGATGGTTTGTGAGGCAGCAGCATACAGGTGCCACATTGCCTCTGGGGTCATGCCTCTGGGAAGTGTAGTGCTGTTGTATCCCAGGAATCTGGAAGAGAAATATCTGCGGATACTGCTTCCTATTAAGCTGGTATAGGAAAAGCTCTTCAGTACTTCAGTTTTGGCTAAAGTAGCTTTCCTGGACCAATCTGGATTGTCAGCACTGATGTCCAGCTGGAATTCTGGAAAACTTAAAGCAGCTCTGAGTTTGTAGAGCCTTTGTAGACATAACTTTAAAAATAAACAAGAATGATTTGAAGAAAAACATGGCTTTTTGCTTCACCCCTATTTACTAGAATTTGGGGATTACAATTGTGCAAATCAGTGAAGTCAGTGCAGTCCCTCTTTTTCCTTCTGAGGTATTGTAAACTTACAGGGGTAATGTCCTGCTCTTTACTTGGGACTAATGCTTTGTTCTGAACTCTTATCAGCTGTAGAAACATAAAATAATTCCCTCTTTATGAAAAAAAATGTTTTTTTTTAAATGAAAAATGATATTGTCGTATTTAGTTAGCTTCCTCTTTCTCTCTCCTTCTTCTTTTCCTTTGCTGCTGTCCCTTCCCTGTGAGTCTTGATGTGTTCTGCTTAGTGACTAGTTTCTAGTCCAGAAACCATTTTGGAGTATGTGTTCACAAGCAGAGATATAATCCCAATCTGTTTGATGTCTCTGAGTTGTGTGCACCAATGGCCCTGTCAGAGAAGGCACTGAGCAAAGTGTTTTTCCTCTTAGTGAACTCCATTTTAAAAGGACTGTGAATTTAGCTATCAAGTATGTTACAGTGTGTAAGTTTGTCGCTGGGGGAAAGAAATGTTTAGTTGGGGCAGTTTATAAACTTTCCTGTTGCCAGTGAGATCATCTTTAAGGTGGACTTGACTGGCTACTGGCTTTAAAAAGAAAATGTCAATGGACTGTGAGGAAAAAGGAGGGAAATACACCTGTTATAACAAAAGCACATCATATGAAGTAGTATGATGCAGTAATGCAGAAAAGAGTGAAAATACAGTGGTGTAAGTCAGTGCATGTGAAAAATGCTGGTGAAGCAGAATTGCTTTCCATAGTAATAGGACATTATCCTTTGGAGATCTTTCATTTGGCCCCGACTGCAGCGGCACAGCATCTACATCTGCCTATTTTTTTCCTTGATGTTCTCGAGTCTTTCCATTACTGTGCAGTGAAGTCACCTTTATGGCTCTGTGGTACCTGTGCTGTTTGCATTATTATTCAGTTTGTAAAACAAGTACCTCGTGGATGTCTTTGGAGCTAATTAAACGTCGTCCTCCTAGGAACCAGTTCTCTGTAAGCAGAAACAGCAGAATCATGATACTGTGCTGTGTGCCAGAGAGGATGAAACATTTCCCTAACTGCTGCTTCTGCCTTGGCAACAAGTCATATCCATTTTATCAGTTGCATTTACATGTGAGAGCTCTAAGCAGAAACCTCAGGGCATAGTAGTGCTTAATGTATAATAAATACTGTTTGCTTTTTTTAATGGCTAAATGAAATGTGCGTTTCAAGCTTTTAACAAGAATCTTTGTACGCGGTTTAAATAGCCTTAAAATGAATCTTTAATGTGTTTTTTAAGAGGTCTGGTTATTAAAATATATTTTGTTACTAATGCTGTCACCTACTGATTTAGAGGAAAAGAAATGACTTCAGCTGAAAGCTGTTTAACAGTTTCCTAACGGAGTGGTGTTAAGAGCAAAACAAGAGTATTCGAGCAGCACTGACCTTTGGCAGTTTTGGGAGACAAAAGTAAGTTAATCAGTGATGCCAAATCCAGAAGGTGAATATATGCAGATCAGGACTGAGGCATCCTGATGGAGCTCTGAGCCCCTTGAAGTCAGTATTTGTGCACTGGTTCCCTCAGTCTGTTTCCTGTTAAGTTAATCAGATGCTTTTGACTTTCTGCAGCTATTTAACCTGCAAACTGCTAATCTTGGCTGCTTTATGATCTACAAGAGGTGTGGCATATACCACTCTCATCCCTAATTTTCTTGTAAATATGAGAAAAAAAGCGCAAATATTTGACCGAGTGTTGACCTAATTCCTCAAAACAAATCTTTCAACAAAATGCTACTGAACAAAAAGTAATATTCTCCCCCTCCCCCCCCAACTTTTTCCTTGGCTATTTCTCATTCATCCTTGTCATCAGTCTTATGTTCGGTGTGGTGTCTTTCAGCTCCTAATATGACCAGACAGTGGCAAAACCATCTTCCTTGTTCTACATCTGTCCCCTGCATTACCTCTAGAGAAGTGTTAAGATCTACCCCTATATTTCATGAAGTTTTTTTTTAAAAAACGAAAGAGGCAGTAGTTTGTCCGTAGGGAAATGGCATTTTATTTTCTGCTTTTAGCTCTGTGCTATGCTGCTATAATGATTGATCACTATTGGCCCTGTCCTCTGGTGAAAGTCTATTTGCAGAACTTTTTAAATGCATCTTAAAGAAGCTGCATGAGAGTATGCTTCTGGTTTGGCTTGGGTTTTTCTTTTTTCCCCTTAAAGTTACTTTTTTTCCTAACGAAAGCAAGACTTTTCAGCATTTGAAACAAGATTCCATCAACCAAAACTCTCTGCTTGTGTAAAGTGGATGATGTCTATAATGGATGGCAAGTGTTATGTCGCACTAAGGAAATCGATTCCAGCGGATGCTCAGCTGTCTCCTAGCCTCCAGCTGCTGCTTTACTTGTGCTTCACACCCAAATTGCTTGGAAAGTATTTCTGGTAGTAGGGAAAGTGGACTTTGGTACATTTTAGGCATCTTGGGCTAAAAAAGGAATTTGATGTTTCTTACTGGTGGTCTGTATCTCACTTTAGTATATTTTTAAATTAGATGGTAACAGCAGGAAAAAAAACATATAGCAACAATCAGAAAGTCCATCTATTTATTTTTAATTTACTACAGAATTTCTTCTGACATGTCTTCCAATGGGCTAGTTCTTGTTTTGACATGGTTTCCCTTTATTCTAAAATCAAACTAGAAAATTATTTGCCGTGTTCCTGGTTGTGTATGTGAGGTTTCCTTGTGGAGTTTACGGGCTTTCAAAAACTGTTTCTGCAAAATATTTTTTTTTGCTATAATTTTAAACACTACTCTGTCCTAAAGCATCTTATTGAGACTGAAGTCCTCTATGAAGTGATGTGTTTGACTCCTAACTTTTTTACTATCCAATGAGTAATATCTTACTACTTCTGTACAAAGATGTCTTTAAAAAATGGCATGCCGTGGTTCTCTGTTACTCTTGTTCTTATTGGTGGTCTTGAGGAGTGGGGGAGTAAATCGTTGAATACCTGAACATATGTGATTTAGAGAAAATTGCAGTGCTGACTTCAATGATAACACGGCACAGGCAGTCTTTTCGCAAGGAAATTCAGTTCAGTGGTACCAGTGTTAACTTGGTCTTCTCCAGCAGTCATTACACATTCACAGTACAGGGGAAGAATGAAAAGTGACAGTTTGCTTGTTCCAGTGTAAATGGCATAATAAAAAACTATGATCCGTGCCAGAACTTTTAATTGATCTTTTTATACATAAGTATTAATAATTATCCTGACATACCACCGAAATGAAGGGGAATATGCATGAAATCACTAAGATTTTAGTTAAATACATGGATTTTTCTCATACCCGTCTCCCTGAAACACCATCTCTGTAGAAGGTTGAATTTAAAGATGACTACCAAATTTGGGACATTCTCCTTTAATTAAATTAATTATTTAAATTGAATTGAATTACCTAGGTGTGTTTTCTATATGTATTTGAGAAGCTATTAAATTAGCTTTGTTCATATAACCACATATTTGGTAAAATCTGCCACCTTTCCCCCTTTGGCAATGCATTATTCATTGTGTTTTGTGGAGTTTTTGCCAATACTGTACTGTATTAAAATTGTTGTAGAACTGTTGCTGCACAGTGATGTTTAAGTCCTTATTCCTGGCCTAAATTTTTTTTTAGGTGTCCATTGAGCTACAGCAGATGTATACCTGCATGTAGATAGTTGATCTAGCTTAAATATAGATATTTTTATATGGCATCTATGTGGATGTATCTGCATTGATATATCTGTGCAGAAATACAGTTTTATAGATATGATATAGGTATATTTTTTTCTTCCTGAAGCTTCTCTAATTGACATCTTGAATTATGAGGTTTGCTTCTCGCCTGCCCCATCTTTTCCCAGGAGCTGGGGTAAATATCAGTATTGAGTGTGCATGAAGATGGGAAAAGACAAGAATAATGTCTAGTGAAGAATTTTATAACTGCTATTACTGTGCCAGGTTCCTTTAACAAACCAGATTTTAGAAATATGTCCCCTCAGATTGGAAATTGTAGTCAACTGAAATGATGCTCTGTAGTAGAAGTCTTTTGACAGTCTTCATGATAGATGGTGTGGTAAACTCAGCTTTTTATGCTGCAGATACACTTTTCAGACTGCCTTTCATGATGACTTATCTTTAGAATGCTTTATCCATGTTTAAAATATTGATCTGTTTGGCACTTCACAAGGCTAGGTGGGTGTGCTTACATCTCACACTCGGACTTTAAGATTTGTCTAGTTCAAAGTGGTTATTTCAGATAGCTAACTTCCTTTATTAATTTATGGTTTTCAGATTAAGAGGCTGAAAATAACTGTACTTTTAACACATCTACCTAATTTTCTCTTCTCCACTAATCACTTGTGGAGCTTCACAATTCAACTGAATGTGTCTCACTTTCAGGTTCCTATTGCCACTCTTTTCTCTGATGCATATGAAAGGTTTTTTTTTTCAGTGTAGTTCATATTACATGGAAAAGCCTTGGAAGGCAGCTACAGCCAGGGTGAAGTATTCCATGTTGCTGTGAAAGTGATGCCATATCTGCTAAATTTTCTGGGACAGTTATGCCTGCTAAAACAGAGTTGGGTATTCCTGGTGAAGTCTGCTGCTTTGGATGCACTTCTGCCCTCTTCTCTGTGTTACTGTGTCAATCTCGTGTGATCTTTACCACAGCATTCTGCATTTCTCTCTGCCTCTTTCTCTGCTCATCTCTTACTGCTGCTCAGTGCGTCTGCCGGGTATAGAGTTACCTCAATAGGTTCTCCCTGTGTGAATGGATTCATTGCCTGCTTGGAACATCAGCTGTCTGAGCTGCTACGTGATGAGTTTCCTACAAGTGATGGTTCTGTGCTATGCTTGTGTCTGTCCATGATTTGAAAGCTGGTACACTAGTGAATGGTGTGTTCCATTCTATTTCAAGTGCAGGTTGTATAGTGTTTTGGTTTTTTTTTTTTAAATAGTTAAAAAGGTTAATCCTTCTGTTGATGTAAACAGTTTGCCGTTTGGCATCAATTAAAACAAATTCTTGTGCTGCTGGATTTGAAAGCAGTTTCTTCCTGCCTTGCTGTGCTAAACTTCATGGTCTCCAGTACTGGATGACAGCGTTACCAGCAGGTGTGCAAGGTGCCACCACGTAGATGACCTGCTTTGCAGTGTGGCTGAGCTACAGGATGACACTGAGAGGTTAAGAAATATCAGAGATTCTGAGGAGGAAATAGATTGGTGGAGTTGTACTCTGCCATCCTAGAGGCAGGTATACCAGGAGACAGAAGAAAAAATGAGCCCTCTGCCCTCTTACCACCAGGCTAACCATAACAAGCAAGATGAGGGAAGGTGGAAGCAGGCTCCTGCTTGGGGTCACAGGTACCCATGCCCCTTCTCTTCTTACACACACACACCCCCATACACCCCCCCCCT
>VWZY01009553.1:6285-18607 GCA_013399075.1 Chloroceryle aenea
GGGGGGTGGCCCCAGAGCATCTCCAGGGAGCCCTTCCAACCCCAGCTGTGCTGGGATTCTGTAACCTGAAGGTCAACTCCAGCCTCAGACACTGAGATGGTTCCCAAGTGAGTCAACAACACGTAAACAGCCCAGGGCAGAGGCCAGTCCTGGTCTTTCAGGAAACTTTGCTGGTTACTGGATGTCGGATGGGTGCACATGAGCCAAGTTTCATTCTGCAATGCAGGAAAAATCTTATTTTTCCAACTCAAAGAAGAATTGGCCTCTCAAATCCTCTTCCAACCAGACATTTGGGATATCTACAGATGCAACAGAGATGCACCATAAGCTTCTCCTACCCCAGAGGGCTTCCTGATGTTGTGTTCGAGTAGAAACATGTGACCCAAGCACGGCTGAAACCGGGACAATTAAAACTTCTCTCTGAAGCAAGGGAGAGCTGCCCCGGGCAGGGCAGGAGCATCTGGAGGCAGACAGAGCATCGTCTGCCCTGCCCGGGCGCAGGGGGAAGGCTCCCGGCATCCGTTGTGACTTCAGGTCTCAAGTATGAGGAGTGTGGGGACATGGCCGCAGGGACATCAAAGGGACAGGGCTGGGTGACGCAGGGCCCTGGCACGACCTGCTCAAAGTCCGAGCTCTCTGAGCAGCCTTTCAAAGGCTCTGGCAGGAACATGTTTGCCATGGGATGGTTTCTTCCTCGCCGCGATCACGTTTGCGAGTGAAACGGCTTCTGTTCCTCCCCACCGACCGCTGAACCTCGTTGGCTCATTGAGCTGGCTCCAGGAGCTCTCCGGGTCAGAGAGGACTCCTCCTGGCTGGGTTTTGAAGCTCCACGCCCAGATAACACCCTCCAGCCCGATATCAGATTATCTTTCCTTGGGGATAAAAACCGGAGCGCGCCGAGGGTGGCAGCACAATTAACTGCTCCTAAACATAGAAGGCAACATCTCGGTCCAGCTGACGCCGTGGAGTCAGGCGGGATGAGTTGGGCTTGAGATAGTTGGGTTTTTTTTGATTCCAGCCGATGGATTTTCCTGGCTCGCCAAGCAGATACATGCTTTACAAAAAACAAACAAACAAAGATCTCCGGCTTCCACGGATGTTTGGAAGAGAAATGCCAGCCTCTGCTCGCTCCTGACACGAGCTCGGGACGCTATCTATTTAGGATCTGTCCTCATAAGCATTTTTTAAAGCCCATTTATTCAACCCTCTAATGCAACCGGAGCAGCGGGCGCAGAGCTCAGCGGCCACAAAAGCAAAGCCCGGCTCGGAGGGCACGTGTAACATGAATTCCCAGAGCAGCCTTTTACCTACAGCAGGAGCAGCCTCGAGCAACTCCAGAAACAAATACCAAGGGGAGCCTGGAATAAAAATGAAGAGGGGGGTGTGTATGTGTGAAGATAAAAACCCCCAAAGCACGTGGTACCTCATTTGATGGCAGATGAAAAGGGTCGGTTCAGATCGATATCGGTCGGGGGAACAGTCTCAGAGGTTTGTGGGAGCAGGGACAGAGGTTTGCACCAGCTTGGGGGGCGGAGGGTTAGATGTGAAGAGTGTTCTCGGGGTTGTGTCAAGGGGATAAACTTGGGGGGATTTTATTACAACAGATTTCTGGAGACAGATGAGAGCTCCTAGTTCCACCCCGGGGCTGTTAGTGATGGATAAAGGACAAAACCAGTCCCACGGCCACATTTCCAACTGCAAAGCTGAGAAATTATAGCGAGCTGGTCCAGCAGCCAGAGGAGTTCAACTCATGAAGAAAGGCAAGCTCCCAGGTTCAAAAGCTGCCCACAATCTGAGCACCAAAGTTGGAAGAAACCACCACAGGAAAGAGCTCGGGGTGAAGACCCATGACCTGCACCAGCAAAAAAAGGGGCAAGGGGACGGTTGGGTTCAAGCCACGCTGGAAATGTGGCAGCTGCTGGCCAAAATTGGCCTGTCCTGGTGAAAAAAATAACGTTGGGTCAACAGATTATTAATTCAGGGGGTACATTATCAGCAGGGCAGGTGAGAATCCCAAAGAAAAAGCCAGAGGGAGATGATCAACCTGCAAAGGCAGGTACAAAAAGCAGTATCTGCTGGTGACGAGCACTTGGTGTTTCCCAAATGGCTTGTACCTCTGCAAAGTCAGAGGGTTTTGATAGAACCCAGGGGCAGAAGAACAGAGATTTCACCCTGAGGAGCATCTGCTGCTTAGAGAGAGTCTGGAATTTATTATCCCTGCTTTCAGGCTGCCAGAGATGCCAAATTGCGGGTCCTAATCTGGAAACCTCATCCACCCCAGCACCATCATCTACCCCAGCCGAGGGATTGCTTCAACTAGGCTCCATCACACAAAGGTCCATCCCAAACTTGGATGACAGTGTGAATTCCACAAATCTTTCCCCTTTAATGGGAAAGGAAACCAGAGAAGGAAAAAATAATAAATCCCTCGGGTTCCCAGGCCAGCCGGGATTTTTCCGCAGCAGTCTGCAGATTTGCCTGAAAGCTCTTCCCCTGCCAGCACCTTGGGAGGTTTCACGTGGGGGACAACAAGCAGAGGAGCAGCCATCAGAACATGGCGTGACTGGCAGAGTATGAGCATCCTGGCAATCCCAGCAATCCCAGCATCAGCACTGGATTTGGGAGAGACCAAAGGGGAGCTCCTAAGACGAGAGCACATCTCCATGGCAGCTTGCACAGAAGCTCTTTCCTGAAGTGAAACTCTGACTGTTAGGATTGCTGGTTGGCAGCCATGGATCCAGCATCTGGAACTCAGAGAATCACAGAACTGATCTGGTTGGAAGAGACCTTTCAGATCATGNTCCATGTCCTGCTGGGAGTGAGGGGCCCCCAGGATTCGAGGGGTGGTCTCCCCAGTGCCCAGTCCAGAGCTTTCACCTGGTTTTATCCCTGAGACATTCAAAACAGGGCATTGGGATTACAAACATTTTCAAGACCAGCTTTGACCGGGTTTGCCTAAACCTTAAAGTTTTTCTGAGCCAGGAATGTATCATTCTCCCTCACCAAAGCCACAGGCAATTTAGTGTTCCCTCAAATTTGGCTTTAAAAAAAAAAACCCAAACAAATTCCTTACTGGGAAGCAGACAGGAATTCAGCTTTACAAGAATTTAAACCAAAACTGAACAAGATCTGCATTGTCTCCCCTTTGGAGCTACATATATCTGCTGCCTGCAAAATATCTCTCGGGTAGAGGGGAAAAAGAAAATAATAAAAAGCTGCAGCACTGCAGAGTCTTTTTTTCAAGTTAGGGGGGCAGGTAACCAAACCACCACACCCCCCTGATGTTTACATGCAGGAAAAAGCTTCCTCCGTGCTCTCCATGTTGAATTCCCAGCCCACAGTGACACAGGCTCATGGTACAAGCCCAGTCCAACCCAACCGAAGGTCTGGGTTCTTGCAGTCTGGAGAAGGAGGAGGCAGAAATCCCCACCGGGGCGGATAAGTCACCTCCGAGCTTTTGCAATGTCACAGTTGGGTTTTTGTTTGCCCTTTTTTTTTTAGCCCGGGAAATTCTTAACACGCCGTGATAAAGCTTTGAAAAGGAGAGGCAGTGCCCTCTGAACCCTGTGCAACAGGATTATTGAGTCACTCTGTGCTAACACTCGGCAAAAATGTCCTTACACAGCAGGTTGAGCAAACAGCGAGGAGACAGGAGTGCCAGGAGGCCCCGGGGCTCTGCCCCCTTAGCTCTTAATTGCTGCCAACAAGAATCAGATCGCTGGATTCACCCACCCCGGTGCTGCAGGAGAGGTTTTATTAGAGTCACTATCACAGGCTGCTTTGGGTGTGAGGGACCTTTCAAGGTCATCTGGGCCAACCCCCTACAGGGAGCAGGACCATCTGCAGCCAGAGCAGGGNGGGGTCTCCCCAAAGCCCTGGCAGCAGATGGGCAGGATCCCCGCCCGGCCCTGCTGGCTACTGGGGTTCATCCCGAATGTTTCCCACCAGCCACATCACTCTTACAGTGAGGTCACCCCCTTTTCCCCTTCGCAATCACCTCGCTGGTTTCGGGAAATGCAAATCCGGCCCCGCGGTGCAGGCCGCTGCTGCCGCTGCTGCTGTTGCAAAAGCCGCCTTACCCTGGAGGTGGGTGGAATGGAAACGGCAGCCAATGAGCCACCTCTCGCTGCTTTAACAGTTCAGATTTTACTTTTTTTGCCCCCGCCCCCAATACCCTGTAGATTTTGAAGCACTTGGAGTAACTGCCCCACATCCTCCAGCTCCGCTGCTAATTAAAGAGCTCAGCAAGAAAGGGTCCACAGGCTCCTGCGACTCCTCTTCCCTCCAGGAGGGAAACGGGAGAGATGGAAATTGCTGTCTCAGGCGACAGGACGCCGTAATCTCCGGCTAATTGCAGGGAAGGGAGCGAGGTCGGTGTGGGTTGGCAGGGCAGCGTGCCCCGGCTCTGCTGAGCTCCACAGTTTTTCGCTCCCGTTTCGTTGGCTGCAGCAGGAGGGAGGCGGCGGCGGCAGAGAACCCCCAAATTGCTGGTGTTTCAGGAAACGGCCGCCGGGTAATTTGGTGAGGTTGTAGCTACCACGGGGCTAAAAAAAAAACCTCAAGCATTTCTTGCGGGCAGTCAGAAAAATCTACTCAAGAGTAAAAAGCTCAGGGTTGGGAAGCAGGGCTACGCTCCTCTTGAAATCTGCTGCAAAGAAAATGCAGCTACTTAACTGAAAATCCCCAATCCACCTCCTGAAAGCCCCAGGACAACACAGAAAGGGATATTCAGTCCAGCTTTGGCCTCTTCCCTTTAACCAGCCCTTCCCTCACTCGCTGTCCCCACCTTGTATTCATTTTCAAGTCACCGGCTCCTGCTCCTTCCGGGAAACCCGGCGTTTTAATGCCAAACTCCCTGAATATTTCATGTCAGGAATAAATATTCCCTTTTTTGGCCCGCAGACAAGCACGAGGTAGCGCTTCGTCATCCCGCAGACTCCCAGGTTTTGGGAGGTTTGACAGCTGATGGGTTTTGTGCAAGAGGTAAAATCAGGCAGCAAGGATCTAAAGAGCCTCTGAAGGCACCTGGTGCCAGCTGGGGTATGGACTGCAAAGAGAATATCGTGATTCAGTCTCGAGTCTTACACACGTCACCTTGCTCAGGCCACGTGCCCGCTGGCTGGGATGCCGTGGAAGGAGCTGTTGCCGATAGATGTCAGCACAGCCTGCTCCAAACCTCCCAGCAGGACCTTTCCGAAGGCTCCTCTAAGCTCCCTCCCAGCTGACAAGACTCATCTAACCACAGAGAGACCCCGAAAACGGAGCTGCCCCCGGCGGGGAATGTACCTGCCGAGGAGGGGAGGCTTTGTGACAGATCTGGGAGGAGAAAGAACTCACTGGAAAATGACTGGGGGGGTGGTGGTCGGCCAGACAGAGCCCCCTCCATCACCTCCTGCGTCAGGGATGACGGTACCAGCCTGGGGCAGGAGGCGGCTCAGGCTCTGGGCTTCCTCTCTGGTGCAACCCATTAATTCTATCTGAGACCACACCAATGTAAACAACCCCTGCGTGTGGCTGGGACGGCTGTTTGCATATTTTTTAAACCTTCTTTCCTGAAAAGGAAATAAAAGAGAAGGTCTCACAGAGGCTTTGGCTGCTGTGGAAGCCTCCCGACAGTTTGCAAATACCTCGGCTCAAGTCAGCCAAGCTCAGCCCAGCAGAGACCCACCAGAAATTAAGATTCTCTGCAGAATGAAATGAAGTGTCAAAGAAAAATCATTTTTTTTCCCCCTGAAAGGGAAAAAAACCCACAAAACCTCATAGAAAAAATAAATCAACAAATCAAACCCTAATTTCTGCTGAGGGAAAATAGTGGCATGAAGAGCCAGCCCTTTGAGGAGACCATTAAACAGCAAATTGTTCTCCAAGCGCCAGCTTTCCGAGGCAGATTAATGCAGGAAGGACTTTTCTCCTCCTTATTTCACCAGCAGGGACCCAACTCTCAGAGGTGTGAGACCATCCGAAGTTTCCAGACTCCTTTGGGAGCTACAGGCTACTCAGCACCGCTGAGATCCAACCACTTATTTATCAATAAAGACTCTCAACCCCCAGGGACCTATTTCTGTAGCTCGTGGATGACTTATTTACCACCAGGGCTGCAAATATTTACCCCCAATTTTGGTAGAGCACGTTCATCAGCAATATTTGCACGTGGCCTGAAGGTCAGTGTTTAAAACAAGCAATTGCTACCAGCAACACACAGCGCATCAGGCCAGCGCCCCATCCCAGTTTGAAGCCACCTTCATGTGTCCCAAACTGGGACTGAGGGAGGCTAAAAATTCTCCACATCCATCCCAGAGGCTGATAAAGGAGACAGTGGGAAAAATTCCTCTGTTAATCTCTGGAGGGATGTGCACCCAGGGAGTTTCTGTCTGAGCATCTAAATCCCACGAGGTTAAAGCAACAAGCTCTTTTTCAGGTCACTGTGCTCCATCCACACTGTGTGAGGGCTGGAGACAGACAGAGTGACACAGGAAAGCTTCTAGAGAGACGAACGCTGTCCTGGCCCATTTCAAACCCTGAATAAATCCCCCTGCCATTGCCCAGGAGACGAGAGTGTTACCAAAATCATTCCTTATCAAGCCCCTCGCACGCAGAGAGCCACGGACTCGAGGGTTTTACCACGGCTAGGTCACCAGCTCCCATTCAGCCAGTGCTCCTGAATGACCCCTGGCAGCTCGTCCGACCAGACAGGTGTCTCTGTCTGAACGAGAGCAAGAAGGGGTGGCAGCCAGAGCCCCAGGGTGTCCAGGTCAGAGGTGCAACGTCCTATGGACTGAAACCAAACCCGTGGGCTCAAGGATGAACAGCTGCATGGGATCCCCTCCTGCCTGGCTCCATTTCTGCACTGACAGGCAGATGTTCAGCTCTTCTGAGGGAGATGAAGGTGGAGAGCTGGGGGGGTTCAGCCTGCAGAGGAGAAGGCTCCAGGAAGACCTTCTGGGGCCTTTCAGGACCTGAAGGGGCCTGGCAGAGAGATGGGGACAGAGTTCTGAGCAGGGCCTGTGGGGACAGGCCAAGGGGGGATGGTTTGAGACTAAAAGAGGGAGATTTGGGCTGGAGAGAAGGGAGAGATTGTGGATGCTGAGGGTGGGGAGAGGCTGTCCCAGGCTGCCCAGAGAGGTGGTGGCTGCCCCATCCCTGTCCCCATTGCAGGGGAGGTGGCCGGGGCTCTGAGCACCCTGCTCTGGGTGCAGATGGCCCTGCTCCCTGCAGGGGGTTGGACCTGATGACCTTGAAAGGTCCCTCACACCCAAACCAGCCTTACAACTCTCTTGCCTGAAAGAGAACCACAAGTCTCTGGATCTGCACTGAGGCAAGAGGAAAACCAGATCATTGCTGAAAAACATCCATCTCATTTCAAGCCACTCCCAGTCTCCCCTGTTGCTTTTCCCCCCACAACAAATTCCTACCACGTCAGGCAGATCTGCCCGAGGCAGGACAGAAGGGCATCCAAGGGGGAAGCATCTTTCCCCGTGGAAGTGCCATGGTCAGAGATGTGCCTCGCTGCCCTGCTGATGGAAGCAGATGAGCTGTCACTCTGAGGAGCCCAGGTCCCACAGCAGGGACTGGTTTGCCCCCATGTTTTGCCTGCAGATAAAATTTGCTGAACTTCCAACTATGGCAGCACACCAAGAGTGGGGAATGGGAGAGAGAATCATTGCGACTGGAAATGACCCTCAAGATCATCAGGTCCAACCGTCTACTAAATACGACCAGCACCACTCATCCATGCCCTGCAGTGCCACAGCTGGGGGGTTTTGGACCTCTCCAGGGATGGTGATTCCACCCCCTCCCTGGGCAGCCTGTGTCGAGGCCTCATCGCTCTCCTAGTAAAAAAAAATTCCTAATATCCAACCTACCCTGAGCCCTGGGCCCGTTCCCACCTCCATTCCTTCAAAGCGACTCCCACCTGCCTCCGGTGCCGCGTTCCCACCGTGCCGGCGAGGTGACGGCGGTGGCAGCAGCCCCGTGGACAGTGTGGGGACCAGTCACTCCTCATGTGGATTGCCAAACAGGCCCAGCCCCCCAGCTCAAGCTGTAAGAGAGGAGTTATGGAGTGACTTTGGGACCTCGGTGGATACTGGGAAGCACTGGAAATGCTATGGGAAGCTGGCTTGGGTGCCGGCACTCAATGCCGGCTGCGGCGAGGGGCGAGTTGCAGCCGGGCAGGACCAGGGGAGGGAGGAGCGAAGGCCACGCAGCAAGGTGGTTTCAGACACGGAATAGAAAGCCCAGGGGTGTTTTTGAGTGGGAGGCCACACATGTTGCCCATGATGCCGACCAGTGAGAGAGTTTAGGGCTTTACTTCTGTCTAATTTTTTTGTAGGGAGCTGATTCCCAGCAGGGCCTCTACGAGCCGGACAGACCCCAGTTTGCATCTGTGTTCTACCTCTGGCTTAATTCACACAACGCTGCTGGGTCAGTGGTGGCCAAGTGTCCACCCCGAGGGGTGAGACCCAACTGCCCTCTCACCGAGCAACGCCGGGTGAGCGTGATTCCACAGATGATGGACCCAGACGACAGAAAGCTTTTGGAGGTTCAATGCAAACAGCCAAGGGACACAAGAAAGGAGTCAGGACAGGGCCTGGCAAACCAGAGATGTGTGTTCACCCCACCCCACTCAGATTAGACATCTAATCCCTGTCGTTGAACCCAAACGGCGCTGGGTGAAGCTCCTGGCCACCAGCCCTCCACGCAGAAGCAGCGCTTCCCCAGCAAGGCTTTTGTAAAAAAGAAAATAGAAACCAAAAAACCCTTCACCTGCTGATTTTTCATCTCTCACCCTTGAAATATTTCCTATTTAATAAGACAAAATTGCATTTAGAGACATTGCTCAAAACCACCCAAGCGAAGAAAGGCACAAATTAGCATCTGTCTGCCCCGCTCAGACCGAGGGACCGAAAGGCACCAAGGAACGCCCGAGCTCCGTGGAGCTGCGGCTCAGAACCTGCCAAACCAGCTCTGGGCTCGCTCCTTGGGAGGGCAGTAATGAAGCTGAAACTCCATCTTCAAGGACGGTGTTTCCTTCACAGAGCAGGGTGTGACTTTGCTGCTTCCCCAGGTGGCAAACCCGGTCCTTCCCTGTGGGCACTTTCCAGCCGCTCTGCCCCAGCCAGAGCACTGCAGGGGTTGTTGTGACCCCAGGGCAGGACCCAGCTCTTGGCCTTGCTGCCCCCCATCCCACTGGCCTCAGCCCATCCCTCCAGCCTGGCCAGATCAGGGGCAGGGCAGAGCATTTTCAGTAATGAGTGTCAGAAGAAAGAGGATGCAAAACACAACCATGGGCTGCACCATCTCGGGTCTTGAGAATAAGTCTTAGGANCACAAGGGGTTTTACATCCCAATGTGAGATGGTTTTCACTGCTCTGGAAACTGTTTACTCTTTGGAAACCTCATCACCCCTTGTGCTGCCCCACAGCCAAGTCCTGTAAGTTATTTATGCCATGCCTGAAGGTACCACACTGATCTGAAGATGCAGAGGACTGGATGTCTGCCGGGTGCCATCTGCATGACCATCTCCCTACCTCGGGAATTCCATCCCTTCACTGTGGCTCACGTCTCCTTTCAGCTCCACAAAGCTCACATCACCAAGGAGGCCCCAGCACTCACCCTGGATGGGACCATTATGGAACTTTACCGACCGTTTTGAAAACCTTTCAGTTGTTTAGTAGGAGGAGATGATGAAAACAGGGCTTTTGTTTGCTCGAGGCAAGGTTTTTGCAGAGCTTTGTCACGGGCAAACTGCTCCGCTTGCGCTGGCCGACTAACGGGCAGGTTTCTCGTGCTGCCCAAAGAGCCTCCCTCCCACCACACTGGGACCACATCTGACACAACCACCTCGGGCAGGTGACAGCAGAGCTTCTACCACCTCCTCTGGGCTGCTGGTTTTGTTGACACAACACCATCAAAGGCACCTTCCCTTCAGCTCACACGAGGAAACCTGATCCTCTGACTCCAGTGGCTCCCACTCAGAAGCACAGAGGGGACCTGGGGGAAGAACGGAGCCAAGAGGAACCGACATGGGAGAGGTTTTTTTGCACACTTACTGAGTCGTATTAAGGCTGCCCGGGAGGTGTTAAGTGCAAACATCAGGCTGAAGATCTCTACTCATTTTCAGGCTAAACCAGGGAGGATCAGCTGCTCTGATGTGGCTACGCCTATGACGCTGTGAACACGGACAGAGGATCAGAGCATCTAATGAACAAATTTTGCCTCCAAGCCTGATTTTTAGCCTGAAATCCCGAGCTGAGAAGCTTTCCCATCTCCCCAGTGAACTCGGTGTGACTGCAGGGAGACAAAACCACCAGGAAACGAGCCCTGGGGAGTTTTACCCCCTCAGTGGAAGGGTGGCTGCGGGGCCGGCCGCGTGGCTGGGCCTTTTCACAGCAAACAGGAAAGCGGAGCCATAAGTCTCCTGAACTCCCCAGAGTGGGAAATCACAGGAAAACAGAAGGTGTCAATGGGGGGACCGGGGTCTTCCCAGCTCTCTTGCCTTCCCAGGTACCTGTAGGGAAGATGGGAGCAAAAAGGGAGAAGGATGACAAAGCAGAAACAGGGAGGATGCGCAGACCTCGCCGATCTTCAGCTAGTGATCCTCCTCTCCCTCCAAAGTCCTCGTTGTTATATTGTCATTCTTTTAATAAGCACAGTAAAAGGCTCAGCTTTAGAAGAAAAACTTTCCACCTCTTCCCCATAAGGCTCTGGGAGCACACGAGGAGCTACCAGCATCTTTCTCTCCGATCTAAGAAAAGGTATTTCCCAGTTTAGTGCCTGGTTCTGGCCAAGCGAGGCCAAGTGCAGGGCTCCAGAGGGACAGAAACTGGCAAACCCAGGAAGGGGGAAAGTCTGTGGAGACACACACACAGAGCCTGAAATAGCACAGGCAGGCCAGAGGGGTGACTGTCCAGGGACACGCTCCCAGTTCTGCCTAGAAATGGTCCCGGCAGCCCGAGGAGGACACGACTGGGAGACACTGGTGGTGAAGGGCCTGGGTCAGCGCTGGTGGCCGAAGTGGCCTCTCCCAGAACCTGCCAGCACAGAGATGGAAGGGATCACATGGAGAGTGGTTCACACACCCGCGTGGAAACAGGACAAACCTTCCCTGCCACCGGTGCAGCAGATCCAGGGCCAAATCCTGGCTTCAGCAGCTCCAGGTGTCCCCACACCCACTCCAAAACCCTCACCACCCCGTAGCTCCCGCATCACCCGCTGCGCTAAGACCCGGCAGTCTCCATTTCAAATGGGTTTGGTTATTTTTTGGCCATTTCAGCCACACGAGAGCTCATTTCTGGGGAGCACCAGAGGACTATCGCCACCCAGCCCACACCCTCGCAGCGTGCCGCAGCTTGAGCTCGAGGAGCTGAGACTAACCCACCCCTCTAGCTGGATAAATACTCCGGCGCAAACCACCTCCAGAACCTTCACCTCACTGCAGATAGGCTAAAAGGCAAAGAAACTCCTGGATGAATGATGCAAATAAAAGCAAAAAGCATCCCAGACACATGGAGAACCCACCCCCCGGGACCACCTACCCCGGGAGAACATTGCAGGCTACCCACATAATACAGGCTATTCATTATCGCTCCCCTCCTGCTCCAGCAAGAGGAGTGCGTGGGAGTGGGAGGTGGAAAGTAGCTCCAAAGTGGCCAGAAGAGCTCGAGGGAGAGAGTTTCGAGGCAACTCCTGTTCACGTTCCTAAAATAGAGATCCTGCTGCATTATGTGCCCGCCTTTGTAGAGCGTCAAAGCCCCACCAGGAAAAAATGGTGCGAGATAAAACGCGAGGCATCGACTCTCTTGTTCTGCTCCAGCCTAATAAGTAGAAAGTCAATGCCATTGTTTTAGATCTAAGCAAAAAAATACTTTGAAACCTCAAAAATTAGGGTTTTTTTGAAGCAATTATCTCCCTCCTCCGTCTCTGAGACTAAAGAAACACAGGCAAATTATTTCTTTGAAGGCTAAATATTTACTCCTAGATGAAGTGCAGCAGCTCAGGCTGGTGATGAATTATCCAGCTCTGATGTCATCTAATGCCTGCCAGTAAGAAAACCCACAATGAAAACAGGTATGAACAAACAACAACACCACAGCGGGCGTTTTCTCCTGGAAAAGCCCTTCAGAGAGGGGAAAGGGATGAAGAGGTTTCAGCTCACCCGAGCCATCTCCAAGGTGCTCAGCGTAGCCCTGGCACCACAAGCCTGTTCCCTTTAGGTAGCTCTACCCACATCTCATTAAATAAGATTGCCCCGAGAGGTGGTGGCTGCCCCATCCCTGTCCCCATTGCAGGGGAGGTGGCCGGGGCTCTGAGCACCCTGCTCTGG
>VWZY01009555.1:0-61724 GCA_013399075.1 Chloroceryle aenea
CCATGGAGGACCCCATGCCAGAGTGCAGAGGTTCCCAAAGGAGGCCGTGTCACCACAGGAATATGATTTCATTGTGGAAACAGCATCCTGGTAGGTATGAGAGGGGGTCTCCCTTCTTAACTGGTGTAGGTCCAAGTGTCCTGTCAGCTCAGTCTGCAAGTCTGAAGGAGGCTCTACAGCCTGAAGGATTTGTTGTTTCCCACAAACCTACAAGCATTTTTTTGAGTATGCATGTATTCTAAATGGAGTATGTCAAAAGCCTCATTACCTAATGTAGGCACCTAAGTGAGCAACTCTGTGTGTCGTATGAATGCTGCATGGACCTAGCAGCTCAGATCCTTAAGTAATATAGAGGCACTGGTAAAATGCTGCAGCAAAGTCAGCAACGCTCCTCTTGTCCCTTGTCCCTGAAGCTTTATTAGCTCCAGTAAACCTGGTGCAGATATGGTGATGTTCCTCATATAGCCACTTCAGGCAGCTCTGCCACGTGCACCCTTCGCTTTTTATTCCATGCTGGACCTCTACATCAACATTCTGATACAGTCTTAGAGAAGGCTATGAGAAGTTAAGCAAGCTCTCCAACTATAACTACTTAAGTTAAGCTGTTCCTTAGCCACTCCAAAGTATTAAGGAAAAGGGGATGAGATTTGATCACTTCCTCATGAATATTCTGTTTAGCATCCACTCATGTCTACTCAGACTGAAAACTAGGCTTAGTCTTTGTCTCTTAGCCCTTTTTTACCCATTAACAAGCTACTATTTACCATTAAAGAGTTAAAGCCTTCATTTCTATTTCAAAGTACCAAGCAGCTTAAGCTATTGAAATGTGTTTGACCCTGGCCTTTGTGTAAACAAACTTACCTCACTACCCCCTGCCTTCATAGGAAGCAAAAGGAAAGGGAAGTAAAAATAAAATAAAAGTTAGTATCTATGAAAGTAGACTTAGTAAAACATTCACCAATCTTACACAATATTACTGCAGTAGAACAGAAATTAAAATACATACAATAACCTAACATACTGGTTTTATTACATTCTGTAAAAAAATTTGGTTTAGGGACCCAAATTTAAACACTGTAGGGAATAGAATTCTTCCATGAACTTTTATGCATTCTGAATCAGAATCTAAAAGAATTTTCTTTAATATTTTATTTGAAACTGATAAACACAAGTCACTCAGCTTCAGGTAACAACTATGAAAGAGATGGAAGATTTTTAAAATTTAATTTAGAAAATATTAAATCTTTAATCACAACTTTCTCTAATAAAAGGAAATTAAATCCAAAAGGCTGACACCATGCACAGTGTTTCTTTCAGATTTCCACATCAGATAAATCTAATTAATCAACAGAAAGACCATTTCTCCTTTTAAATGCAAGCCAGGGAGACACAGCTTTAAACACAGGCATCCAGTCTCTTGGTCAGCACCACGACTTCGAAGACTACACTAAAACTCTCACAAACATCAGGTTGCTTTTCTCAGAGAGTTCCTCTCAGATCTGTAAGCTTAACTGTGGAAAGAGGCATGGGCATTGTAGCAGAACTCCTTGCATACCTGCAGGAAGTTTCCAGTCTGATAATTCTCTATATCCTTATACCTAATTATAGTGTGTTGTGTTTTCCTCACTTCCCTCTCCTTAATACCAGCATTCTTTAACTGGCACTGTATTGTGCCAGGAATTGCTTTCCTTTTCCCTCACACATATGGTTCCCATCCATTTGCTGACAATAGACAACAACTATCAGGGTCCCATGCTCAGCTGCAGATTCTACAACACGTTATGTTCTAATAGTTGTAAATTCTTGTCCTTATTTCACATCTACTTTACCTACTGGTCTTACCCTACTCTGCTCCCCACCTTCTCTACTACAGCATATGGTAGTGAACCAAGTGATACAACACAGCAAAGCAATCAACTTTATTTTCCAACACTCATTACTGGAAATTGCAGAACCACTCTGGACAGAATGTTTCAAATACAGGTGGAAGCCAACTGGAGACCAAAACAATGCAAGAAGCAATTACAGCTGAATTAGTCAGATTAGTTTGGTGGAAAAAAAAACAAACAAACCAAACCAAAACCAACCAACAAAAAACATTGAGAGATGTCTTTCAGTGAAACAACTGTACAGGTTCCTACCTATAATGCCACCACTAGATACCATTCTGTATTTAAGTTTCAAAAAGAATGTATCATCAAACACCAGTAAAGAACTCAATTAGCTCAAGGAACTCCCCAAACACAGGAGTACAGACATCATTTGTAGTCTTTTCTGCTCTCTGAAAAACAGATATAGCCTGGTCCTTCAGGAAAATATTTAAGATTTTTTCCTTCAAAGAAACATTTCCATTCTTTTTATACACACCCTTTAAACTTGTGTCTCTGTGTGTATATGTTCCAATATAATTATGCTTTAATACTGATCATCTTTTCAGATTGCTTCCTAGTCTACAACTGTAAGTTTGCAATTACCTTTCATCTAAGGTTGGCTCCTTTTGTTGCAGATGAGGCTTAATTCCAAACATTGGTCTAATGTTCGTTGATAAGGCTTTGATGGTGTAATTAATTTCATTTTCCCTTGTCACATCACTGTCGTAACCTAACAAAATCAGAGTGAACAGTATTAAAAGAAAATACCAGAAGAAAAAAATATCATAATTTTGCAGGCTTCAACAGTGTACAAGAAAAATTACACCATTTATTATTAGTAACAAACACATCAGAAAGAAAGCAGCTGGGAATTATGAACATTGTTAATGGAAGACATTCTGAGAAAAAATTATCTACAAAATCTTTGTGGAAAAAAATATTAAGATTCAAGGGCCATTCAAAGCTGTCCCACTTCTACTTGGTTGGCCTTAACTCAGGGTCACTAACCAAGGACGACATCATTTTCTTCACAAGACTTTCAGTCTTTTCCCCAAAAAGAAATTTTATTTCATGTTTTTGAAATGTCTTCATTATTTAAGATAAAAACAATTATATATAGAACTTGATTGTTTCTAAATTAGCAATTTTCCATAAAGTCTTTTTGAGATAGCCTAATTCAGCTAGTTTTAGAAATTACTACTGACCTCCATCTTCTTCAGAATCTAAATCAGACTCTTCACTGTCACACTGCCTGCTATCCCGATGTCCTTCCATCTCATAAGTCCACAGCATTAAAGAGGTGTCTGCTCCTCCAACAGTGACCAACAAACTGTCATCATAGGTCCAACGGACATTTGTTACATGGGTACTATGAGCAACATACCTCTTGAATTTTCCAAACTTTCCCTAAAGAGGGAAAAGAAAAGGCACAGGTGAAATTTTCCCAGCCTGCTAGGTAAAACTGAAATGAGTTGCAGTGCACAAGATGCTCTTAACTTCTTTACTTGACATGCTTCAGTTGGTTTACATTTGTATGCATCACATGACTTGCCAAGTTCCTCTCCTACAGCAAGTTCATGAACTGTTAACTGTATTTTCACACTAAGCATGCAAGAATTTGTTTATAAACAGATTCCAGCAATAGACACTGGATCATTTTTCCTAGGAGATACAATAATCTAATAGAATAAGAATAAAATGCACATAGTATATTTGAGTCAATACTTGTGCATCATTACCATCCCTAGCATGGCAAAATATTCAAAATTGAAGACATATTTACTGATAAATATCAGAAAAATTTGAAAGGTTCTAGAAGAGCAGTAAAAACATAGTGTGCTTCTGAAACACTTTTCTATGATGCATTATTAAATAATATTAAAGCTCTTATTCTTAGAGAAAAATGACTGAGGTTGAACAGAATGAAGGTCTATAAAACCATGAGTGAAATGAAGGCAAGAACTATTCATTGTTTTCCAAAACAGGAGTTTAAGGGGATAAAAATGACACTGATAAAATCCACAGTGGAGATATTACTGCCTAAGGTATTGTCAGGCAGTGCCTGTTCCATTCCCATTGTTACAGTTTTTCCTATGCATTTGCCATTGTCAGTGATAAGACACTGCATGAGAGGTCTCTCTAATCTGACCTGCAGCTGTCATCCTTACCAACTGAAAGTTTACCCCATTGTAAGTTGCAGTGTAATACTGAATGCCTTCTTAGATCACACCAACAAAATTATAAAAGCAGTGTTTGTTCTGAGTGAAAAGGCAGTTTCATTCATCAATCTGCTCCATGAACAGCTGAAAATTACTTACTTTAGCAGGGTATCGAAACAGTTTCACAAATCCAAAATCATCTCCTGTGGCTAACACTTTACTATCACTAGTGAGGCATGAAGCAGTTACATCTGTGACTTCACCAATTATGGGCCAGATTCCTTCACAGCAAGAGCCCAAAACACTTGTCCATGATGCCCAGCCAATCTTTTCTACCTACAAAAACAACCTGTTTGAGACAGAGCATGCTTCTTCCCAGGCAGTTTGCTTCCATACCTGATGTCAGGAAAAAGTCCTTGTACTGAAAGATATGTCACATCTAAAAGATAATATTTTAACATATTAACAACTTATTTTCTGACTCTTCAGGATTTCATTCTAGACCCTTAATTACACCTGTATTAACTTCCAGTTCCAAAACCTCTAGAACTATTTAAAAAATTCTGACCTTACCTGCCCTTTAAGACTAGAGAAAACAAACCACATTTTTCAACACTGACCTTTAATCTCATAGAAAATATTATTTTGAGCATTATCCCTTTTCACTCTCATGTGACAATACTCTGTGTTTGAGAAAACAAATCAATATTACAGCTACAACATAACTACAGTTGCCTATGTATATTATATATGCTATACTGTGTTGTTATGTAAAGACAGACATGAGATCTTCCACAGCAAGGTTAGGGCTAACTAATCTCTAACTGCTTTTCAAAGATGTTTAGGTATCAAAAGAGGCATGCAGATGTCCAGTGAGATTTTCATGGGTGCCTAAAGTCAGCCAAACATGCATTTCTTAATAGAAGTCACAACTGTGATATCCCCTATGTATGTTAACATTCTGATTACACCATCTAACTGAACGGGATGCAAAAGGAGAAAGGACAGCAAATGCCTCAACAGAAACTGTTTCAACATACCAGTTAGAATTATAGCTTTATATATAATTTTCTCTTATGTGGTATAGATGGCTTATATCATAACTCTAAATTGAAGAGAAATTAAGAAAGCAGTCTATATCCTCACCTCCAAACTGGGAATTGTCTGTTTTTTCCCACGAGGAGCTTCAAAAAATAATTGCTCTTTAGCACCAGTGTTGACTTGTAAGAGCTTCCCTATAAAGTATATTACACATTGTATATTAATATTAAATAGAAGACTCAATTTAAAAAAGTTTATTTTAACATTTTTGTTGCTAACAGCATTACATAAATTGTTTGTTTGCACTGTTGTCTAGCAAACAGTTAAGTTACATATGTAAACAGCAGAACTGGAAGTATGAGCTTCTGAAGATCTGAGTCCTTTAACCCCTTAAATTCACAGTCCTTCCCTCTTTCTCTGAAAACTGCAATCATGTATCATTTTTCTCTCCTCTTAATGGTTGTCCCATCGGATGGTAGACAAAATGTACCGAGTTTAATTCAGAGCTTATTTGTGACAACTGTCTGACCAGCGTGGATATGCTCTTAAGACTGAGAAGCACATATGTTCTCTGGCCAAGGGCTACTTCCAAGCAGATGGCTTCTACTTGCCTTTATACTGCTCCTTCTCTGGGGAGAATTATCATTAATGCTTCTGTCCTCTTTCTGCTTTCAAAATTCTCAGAGGAAGCTAACTTTCAAATTCAATTGGACTCTTTTAAAATGATTGTCTAGAAGGGTAAGAGCAGGAGCTAACAGACTGCACAGTTGCTCTGCCTTGTTTTTGTATGAAACAGGAATAAAGTTAGTATTTAAACATGTATTTAGACCCAGGAAGATAGGAAATCCAGTCTTGCTGCTATTTTTGATAACAAGGATACATGTTCCTGAGCTACAGATGCAACTGCATTATGTAGTACATTGCTGAAGAAGTAGCAGTCAAACAATAAACACAGATGTCAGAAACACCACCACCAAACGAATCTAGAGACATCTATTTTCCTTCAAATTGTACAACTTCTAAATATATAAATAGTAGAGAAAAATTGTGGGTTTATATTTTTTCAGATGCTGTGAGCATATTCATAAACTGAAGAAACAAATTTGTCAGTGATAGCATAAATTCATCCTGTAGATGCACTATATTTAGTGTATAATGTAATCAATCTTCCAGAACTTTAGAATTAATGTTACTCACCTCTTATATCCCAGTCCATGTGTGTGATATAGCTGGAGGCTCCCTTGCAGATTCCTACTCGTTTACTGCTCATCACATTGTAAATATCGACAAAGTTGTCACAGGATGCCACAGCTAAGTACTTTCCAGCCCCTAAAACACATCAGAAGTAAAATAGACACTTTAAAAATTGGCAGTACTCTCATCTATGAAACACCAGTACATTCGGGAATTTAGCTATATGCAACTGAGGTTTCTTTGAAATGAGCTTGCTAATTTATACATCATCCCTGACAGATTAGCATCCATATCACACAACCAAAATCAGTATGAAATGTACAATCATTACATCTTCAACAAGTCTTTGATGACATTTTCAACATTTATTGCTATTGCACTCTGAGAGCAGTAAGGCTTAGGCAACCATAAAGTAACAATGCATAAGAGTTGGCAATTTATATCAAATTTCACATACAGAAGAGTATTTTCAATGAAGCATATTATTAGTTCAGGCCATAATTTGAGTTCCTAACTAAGAACTGTACTGTTTGAAAAACAAAGCAAAATAAAACACCAAACCAACAAAAAATAAAAAGAGCAAACCTGTTCCAATAACCTCATCCTTAAATGAACAACATAGGATTTCACAGCCAGGATTTTTCAAAATGTTAATATTACCCTTGCCAACTTAAGTTACATGTAAAAAAGTACTACAAATCTCTACAACTTTTATCTTTCAAAGTTTCAAACTTCCTTGAACAACCAGGATATAAATCCTTCATCTTAAATCACTTACCAGGAGAAAATCGGATCTCTGAAATAACATCTTTCCTGTGCTGGAAAGACACTAGATCCTCCAGGGTATCAGCATTAACTATCAAAAAACTTCCATCGTTGAGACCAACGGCTAATGCTTTTCCATCAGGAGAAAAGCAGCAACATCTGCCTCCTATGAGGGATACAGAGATGGTGTTCAGGTACATTTACAGTGCATAACCCCTCTTCTAGATTTAATTTTCCAGTAATAAAGGAAAGATATTCTTATAATATATAGTCTGTGATTCTTTTTAGATGTTGCCAAGATCATTTCCGAGCTCTACATCTGCGATAGCACACAGAAGCTACTGGCAAATCAACAAGTACACCACCTCAGAATCTTAGATTACATTTATTTCCATATTAGTTGTCACTTGCTCTACATTAGTAATATAGATTATTGTCTATATAATTTCCTCTTCTTTGTATCTGGTGCCAGTTGTCTGTTACCATTTACTCTCAGAAGGAGAACACAGCTGGAAAAAAAAAAGTCTTCTGGACTCACAGAATCCAGTCATTTGCTAACACGGTCACTATGCCATATAAGCCTTTTAATAAACATGTGAAGTTTCATTTGAAAATCAGTTTAATTTCCAATCTAAAGTTATTTATGGTATGTTTATATAGATTTGTTTCCATGCCAGAATTTTCGCAAAAGCATATATATTTTCCCTGCTATTTGTTCCTCTGATTAACATGTAGACAGTAATTCTGTATTTAGCTGACTCCACCACAAACCTTCTCCTTCATTATCCTGTAGCTCCTGCTTTTCCATACTCATCTTTCAGTTCAATTTTATTCAGCTGAACACAGATGAGAAGTGTACACCAGAAATATTCTGATTGGTCTCTTGTAAGTTACATGAATAGGTCCTGGGAAAAACACCTCACTATCACTTCAATTGTCATTCTGCAATCAGATAGAACATCCTGAGACTTCTGCTTCTCAGTTACTCCTCAGCTGCACAAACATTTTCCTTACAGTCATCAAGTCTTGCCTTTTTTAATTATCAACTATTATCTCCTTTCTATTACTGCAGTCTGCAGAAGTATATATCTCTTTCTGTACAATACACAAGTGCTTTTTAAAATCACCAAAGTATCTCAGAATGTGTCTCATCAACAAATTAAGACAGTGAAGTCCTTATTTTTCTGCCAAAACATAAAAACATTAAGAAATATCAGTTTAAGACTCGAGTAGACTTCACCAACTTGAAACCTCTTTTAACTGCTGCTTGTGACAGTTCATGACTCCTTACACTTTACTCTCAATCCAAGTCATCTTCAGCTAGAATTCCTATAAGGTTTGGATCACAATGCTTTAGTGAACACCAGACAGATGAAGCCTAGCAAAAGCATATATATCAGTAAAAGCTCGTTAAGGCCAGTCTGGTCTAATCCTAAAATAAGTCTCCTTTTATGTTGTCACTTAAAATAGACTTTCCATCTGTCAAAATAGAATT
This sequence comes from Chloroceryle aenea, assembly GCA_013399075.1. Lineage (NCBI taxonomy): Eukaryota > Metazoa > Chordata > Aves > Coraciiformes > Cerylidae > Chloroceryle > Chloroceryle aenea. The sequence continues at coordinate 8,526 of VWZY01009555.1, forward strand.
TAGTTATATAGTATACAATGAGTAAGAATTCGATGACTGTCCTGTTTCTTGACATGCCAGAGTCTTTACAGGGAACAGAAATTCCACATTACTTCTGAGATTTCTTCCAAAAATTTCTAGGTTTGAAATCCACTGTTCAGAAAAGCTTGCAATACTATAAGCAATGTGGCAGATTTCTATGACTGACTCAAATGTTACCATAGATTCACTGACTTAAACATGCTACAATCACAAATAATCTTAAGAACAGTATTACATAGAAGTCTTNTTGTATTCTTTTGCCTAGCAAAGCATATATATCATTAAAAGCTCGTTAAGGCCAGTCTGGTCTAATCCTAAAATAAGTCTCCTTTTATGTTGTCACTTAAAATAGACTTTCCATCTGTCAAAATAGAATTTAGTTATATAGTATACAATGAGTAAGAATTCGATGACTGTCCTGTTTCCTTGACATGCCAGAGTCTTTACAGGGAACAGAAATTCCACATTACTTCTGAGATTTCTTCCAAAAATTTCTAGGTTTGAAATCCACTGTTCAGAAAAGCTTGCAATACTATAAGCAATGTGGCAGATTTCTATGACTGACTCAAATGTTACCATAGATTCACTGACTTAAACATGCTACAATCACAAATAATCTTAAGAACAGTATTACATAGAAGTCTTTTGTGAAGATTCACTAGCTCAAGGGAACGTAACTCATGAACATAGCACCAAGAAAATAATTTGAGTAAAGACAGGAATTTATTCAGTCTTCCTTTAAAAGATTCACGCTAGTAAATGTTAACTGAATTCAGTGAAATATTTTTTCATACTAAGCATCTTACCCTTCTTCAATTTGCGAACAGCTAACATACAATGGCTAGGAGATAAATCCCATATTCTTAAGGTTTTGTCATCACTTACAGTGGCACAAATAGGTAAATGAGGATGAGTAGCTAGACCCCAAACTTCCCCCTCCATGTGACCCTGAAAAAAACACAATGAATCACATGACTTTGTGTTTTAAACTGAAATATGAAATAATATGTTTAAGGAAGTTAAAACAAAATCAGAGAACATGCATATCTTTAGAGGATAAGAAATATCTGAACAGAAAAATAGAACATCTGAAAAAAACTCATTCTGCTTCTTACAGTAGAAGTGCAAATTATAGTAATTAGTAGTTGAGAAAGCTTCCCTGAGAAATAATCGTCACACACACATCTATGCCAATGACAGACAGCAGGACTGAGTGCACTCTCAGCAAGTTTGAAGAAGACACCAAGTTATGTGGCGAGATTGACATGCCTGAGGGAGGACAATGCCATCTAGAGGGACCTGGACAAGCTNTTTTCCTTACAGTCATCAAGTCTTGCCTTTTTTAATTATCAACTATTATCTCCTTTCTATTACTGCAGTCTGCAGAAGTATATATCTCTTTCTGTACAATACACAAGTGCTTTTTAAAATCACCAAAGTATCTCAGAATGTGTCTCATCAACAAATTAAGACAGTGAAGTCCTTATTTTTCTGCCAAAACATAAAAACATTAAGAAATATCAGTTTAAGACTCGAGTAGACTTCACCAACTTGAAACCTCTTTTAACTGCTGCTTGTGACAGTTCATGACTCCTTACACTTTACTCTCAATCCAAGTCATCTTCAGCTAGAATTCCTATAAGGTTTGGATCACAATGCTTTAGTGAACACCAGACAGATGAAGCCTATTGTATTCTTTTGCCTAGCAAAGCATATATATCATTAAAAGCTCGTTAAGGCCAGTCTGGTCTAATCCTAAAATAAGTCTCCTTTTATGTTGTCACTTAAAATAGACTTTCCATCTGTCAAAATAGAATTTAGTTATATAGTATACAATGAGTAAGAATTCGATGACTGTCCTGTTTCCTTGACATGCCAGAGTCTTTACAGGGAACAGAAATTCCACATTACTTCTGAGATTTCTTCCAAAAATTTCTAGGTTTGAAATCCACTGTTCAGAAAAGCTTGCAATACTATAAGCAATGTGGCAGATTTCTATGACTGACTCAAATGTTACCATAGATTCACTGACTTAAACATGCTACAATCACAAATAATCTTAAGAACAGTATTACATAGAAGTCTTTTGTGAAGATTCACTAGCTCAAGGGAACGTAACTCATGAACATAGCACCAAGAAAATAATTTGAGTAAAGACAGGAATTTATTCAGTCTTCCTTTAAAAGATTCACGCTAGTAAATGTTAACTGAATTCAGTGAAATATTTTTTCATACTAAGCATCTTACCCTTCTTCAATTTGCGAACAGCTAACATACAATGGCTAGGAGATAAATCCCATATTCTTAAGGTTTTGTCATCACTTACAGTGGCACAAATAGGTAAATGAGGATGAGTAGCTAGACCCCAAACTTCCCCCTCCATGTGACCCTGAAAAAAACACAATGAATCACATGACTTTGTGTTTTAAACTGAAATATGAAATAATATGTTTAAGGAAGTTAAAACAAAATCAGAGAACATGCATATCTTTAGAGGATAAGAAATATCTGAACAGAAAAATAGAACATCTGAAAAAACCTCATTCTGCTTCTTACAGTAGAAGTGCAAATTATAGTAATTAGTAGTTGAGAAAGCTTCCCTGAGAAATAATCGTCACACACACATCTATGCCAATGACAGACAGCAGGACTGAGTGCACTCTCAGCAAGTTTGAAGAAGACACCAAGTTATGTGGCGAGATTGACATGCCTGAGGGAGGACAATGCCATCTAGAGGGACCTGAACAAGCTCGAGAAGTGGGCCTGTGTGACCTCCTGAGGTTCATCAAGGCCACGTGGGCCTGCGTTTGACCTCCTGAGGTTCAACAAGGCCACGTGGGCCTGCGTTTGACCTCCTGAGGTTCAACAAGGCCAAGTGTAAGGTCCTGTATCTTGGTTAGGGCACTCCCTAGTACCAATACAGGCTGGGGGATGAAAGCACTGAGAGCAGCCCTGTGGAGAAGGACTTAAGGGTGTTGGTGGATGAAAATCTGGGCATGTGCCATCAATGCACACTCACAGACCAGAAAGCCAACTGTATCCTGGGCTGCATCAAAAGAAGTGTGGCCAGCAGGTCAATGCAGATCATTCTCCCCCTCTACTATGCGCTGGTGACACCCCACCTGGCCTACTGTTTCAAGCTCTAGAGTCTGGAGTCCTCAGTACAAGATAGGCATGGACCTGTCGGAACAGGTCCAGAGGAGGGCCACAAAAATGATCTGAGTGCCTGAGCACCTCTCCTATGAAGAAAGGCTGAGAGAGGTGGAGTTGTTCAGCCTAGAGAAGACTGTGGGAAGACCTTATTGCGGCCTTTCAGTATTTAAAGGGGGAAAATTTTTTAGCAAGGCCCGTGGCAATAGGACAAGTCGTAGTGGTTTTAAACTGAAAGAGGGTAGGTTTAGACTAGATAGAATTTTATTTACAGTGAGAGTGGTGAAACAATGGAAGAGGCTGCACAGAGAGGTGGTAGATGCCACATCCCTGTAAATATTCATGGTCAGGTTGGATGGGGCTCTGAGCAGCCTGAGGTAGTTGAAGATGTCTCTACTCACTGCAGGCAGTGTTGGGCCATCTGAGCTTTAAAGGTCTCTTCCAACCCAAACCATTATCATTCTGTGATCTAGATTTTTTTACAACCCTGGTCTGTTTGAAAGGATGAACTTGTTGAACAAATTGTAACATGAAATTCCATTATAAGTTTTACTCAGTAGAGCCATAATCGTCTAGATTAACATTAAAAAAAAAAAATCTATGAAGAGANCTGTGGGAAGACCTTATTGCGGCCTTTCAGTATTTAAAGGGGGAAAATTTTTTATCAAGGCCCGTGGCAATAGGACAAGTCGTAGTGGTTTTAAACTGAAAGAGGGTAGGTTTAGACTAGATAGAATTTTATTTACAGTGAGAGTGGTGAAACAATGGAAGAGGCTGCACAGAGAGGTGGTAGATGCCACATCCCTGTAAATATTCATGGTCAGGTTGGATGGGGCTCTGAGCAGCCTGAGGTAGTTGAAGATGTCTCTACTCACTGCAGGCAGTGTTGGGCCATCTGAGCTTTAAAGGTCTCTTCCAACCCAAACCATTATCATTCTGTGATCTAGATTTTTTTACAACCCTGGTCTGTTTGAAAGGATGAACTTGTTGAACAAATTGTAACATGAAATTCCATTATATGTTTTACTCATTAGAGCCATAATAGTCTAGATTAACATTTAAAAAAAAAAAAAATCTATGAAGAGATAGTAACTTGCTTCACTGATCATTAAAATGCTTGTTATATCACAATAATCTTTACTTGAAAAAACAAAAGTGTGTTTGTGGTATAGAATATTTGATTGGTATTTAACATGTACCTGAACCAGCAGAGTTATTGGTCCACTCTTATCCACCTCCAGTATTTCACCATTTTTTGTGCCCACCAAGATATGACCATGTCCTAAAGATATGGCACGTATAGAGGGATTATCTTCTAAGAGGAGACCTAGAACATGAAAACGTTAGAAGATTCTCAAGTATGCCTTGAAGAGGATTTTTCACATGTATGTGCATTACATTCTCACTGTAGAAAAAGATAATTCAGTCGTAAAAATGTAAAACATACTCCTGCATGAAAGAACTTGCACGTTTGGATTCATTTGGGAGTATTGAGCAGCTACCCAACTGACACGAAACTTACTTCTCAACTGAGTATTTCTAAAGTTTAGTCAGCCTGAGTGATTGGCAACCTTAGTGAAAAAATGTGTGTGTGAATTATCAATGCTACTACTATACTGCTAGCATTTATGGTACCTTCAAACCCAGCATTTTATTAACCAGATACGAGAATGAGATATTCTGTAGTAGAATGCTGTAGTTAATGGGTGTTTCCATTCATAATTTTTGAAAATCAAACCATATACACTAGAACACAACAACTGTAATTTTAAGGCAAGGAAGGGAAGAAAAAAGGCTATCCAGAATGTCAGGTAGGGAAGACTGTAAATCAGCAGTAAGATCAAGAATAAATGGAAGAAACAGGAATATTAGGAATTAAAATGTTCTTAAATAATTTCAAAATATGTACGCATTTATAGAAAATTAAGTCCTAAAATGTACTAGTACTTTACAAAACTAAACACAATTCTGGATTACATTCTGCCTCCAAAACAAAAGAGATCAGACAAGACTCTTCATGTTTAGAAATACAGTAGGCTTTTTGGTCACCACTTAAAAAAAAATCAAAACCAACAAAAAATTAAAAAAACACACCACCACACAAGACACCAAAACAAGAAGTCACCCGAGTGGTAAAAGGCTCAAGCTTAAATCAATTACTTCAGGCAGATAATGAGGTAAATATTATGATCTACATCCATCAAATGTGCAGAGAGACATACAACATACCTTCCCCCTCCCAACAAGTTACTTACTTTGAATCAATAAAATCAATATAATTTTAGTATTCATTGTGTCATGTGTGGATTTCCACAACAATTCCACAACAGTTGTTTTCTAAAAAAGCTGGTTTAAATAGAAAAAAAAAAAGAAGATAAAGTCCCTGTTACCTTTAGACCCAGGGGCCAAAGCAGCCCTTTTGATAGCATAGGTTTTGAGACAACGTTCAAAGGTATCATCCCAGAGAGCTACTACTCCATCCTTTCCTCCAGTGACAAACCCCTGGAAAAAAAAAACACAAACAAAAAAAACCCAAAGAAACAAAACCAAACAAAACCAAAACAAACAAAAAACACAACTCACCAAGTTATACCCAATTATTATCTTTCCTTAATTTTTCAGTGATTTCTGCCAATATTGAAAATGGATTATATACAACACTGTAATGCATAGAAATACAGATGTTAGAGATTAAAAGATCAGGAGCCACAAAATGATTAAATTCTCCTCTTGATGAAGGCAACAGCTCTGTACAGTCCATGTACACAGGCTGGATTTAGAAGTCCTAACCAATAAGGTTCAACTGTACTAGAAAAATTATTTAACTAGAATACTGAAATGCTTTTCTTATTCAGCCTCAATATCCCTTTGGTATTTCACCTCATTGCTCCATGTCAAACTTAGTACCACTCCAAAAGATTTGATTAGCACTTAAATGGTTTAGGTATATGCATATTTGTGCCATCCTGTCTTCAATAAGTATTTACAGCTATTTAATGAAGCAAAATGTACACCTAATACTGAAATCATTAGCACTTTTCCTTGGAGCACTTGGTTCTTGCCATAAGAATAACATGTTTTGTCCAAAGCTTCTCTACTGAAACTCAAATATTAGAATGTGGAATAATGGTCTAGTAAAACACAAACATTTACCTAACTTCAAACATACAAGGAATTCAACTGAAAGACCCATTCACATTTAAGCACATGCTTAAAGTCTTTCCTGAGTCAAAAGTTCATCAGGAGAGAATACTTAGCAATCTATACAGATGCAATGCTTCTACTAGTTAGCAGTAATTACAGGACAAAATAGTAAGAGTACGATCTATTTCCTCCCTCACGAGCTCATGTATTCCATTAAACGTAGGCTTAAATCAATAAGTATTTTTACTTTTCACAAGTTCCTAGTTTTTCTTTAGGAAGAGGTCATGAAAATTTTGGAATGTTACTAGACCACGAGGGTCTCAGAAACAGCACGCTACGTAACAAGATTTAGAGAGATGCATAAACCACCATTTTGCATCTGGACCTCACAAGGCTTTTGTGATGGAAATGAAGCCATAGATTCCCGAGTTTGGGAAAGGCCTAATTTCATAGGCTTTTCTGTCCAGGCATCAAAAAACAATGAGCAGCTTATTTACTTTTTCCAATGCGTGCATGCTGAACACAGGACCATCATGTGCTTTGACAGTTTTTATGAGAAACACATCTCTCCAAATACACACATCCCCCGTGGAAGTTCCAGAAAACGCCATCTCTTCAGTCCAGCCATACACTGCACACATCATCGTATCACTTCTTCCCAATGCACCTATGCAGCCCTTTCTCCCAATTAGTCCTCCTCCTGTTTCAAACCAAAAAGAAGTCACCAGGTGTGTACTTAGAATTATTCTCCAAAAATGATACAACCTCACAGAGCAACAAGTCCTTATTTTTAACTTACTACTTCAATCTGGATTTGAATATTTACATATGCCCACATAGACATACAATGAGAAAGTGTGTTTGTAAACTCAAAGCTAAATCAAAAACTTAACATATACCACACAGTTCATAGAAATTCCTAATTAAATTAACCTGAAAGAAAATTTTTTTTAAAAATCTTGACATCACATCCTTTTCAATGAGAAGATTTCTAATTTTATTTTAGAAATTTGCTACATTTGCCTCTGGATAACAGAAGTGTTATAACTACACAGTTGTTTTAATTCTTTAAAGTATCGTATCTAAAATAATTTTACAGGTATAACACAAGACTTCTGTTGAGAAAGTCGGATTTATATTTTCACAATCCTCAGAGGAACTTCATTTGGTACATAGAACACAGAAGGCCCCCAGGATCTGACACTTCATGCCCTTCCTGCACCTACACAAGCAAGGTCTCTGAACCTCTCTGCCATCGCTTGGCACTGATGAAAATTTAAACCTAAGCATATAGGTTGGAATCACTTCTCATATCACACACCTGCTCTGTTGTGGATTTCAGAGGCCTGGCATTTGTTAAGGTGCACTGCTGCTCTACTGCTCACATCTAACACTGCTAAGTGTGTCTCTCAGTGCCTGACTTGCTAGTGTGCCATTGCAGTTTCACCCAGCTGGGCTGCAGCAGGAGAGAAATTTGATTCCTGCTGACTGTGCAATGCCAAAAAGAAGAGAGGCATTTAAAACAATTTCATTTCTTTATTCAAAACCACCATCTCCAGGCTTTTATCATGGTAGAGATTTCTTTCTAAAGAATTTACAGTAATTCATTCAATAAATACTCTGACATACTTTGTTGCTCTTATAGAAAGCACAATTGTTAAAATTAATAATTTACCAAAATGTCAACAGCTTGCTCTCAGGCAATCTCCATTCATTTCTGCTGGAGCCAGAATGGAGAAAACTAGTGTCATTTTCTCTCTACAATTAATCTTCATCAGGGACCCATGGGAGTCGATGTACATAAATTCTACACACATACTTAGAACATCCCAGATAAGCTAATCTTCTGTATTACCTATGTCTTTATACACATTCTGAGATGTGAAACAAATGAAGTTCACACTAATAACAGGGAATGGATTTTTCACTCGTTAAAATTCCAATACTGCTATTTGCAAGCTACATTATATTGGGTTTTAATTGCCAACTTCAACAGAGGTATCCAAACAAACAGGTCTCAATTGGCACATGTATCCTCCTCAAGTATTTTGTTGGAATTTCTGTACATGGATTTTTATAAACAGAATTTTATTTGATCTAAATATATGATCTAAAGGTCCTTTTTCCAAAAACTGTGCTATGCTATTAGAGTAATTCTGTAACATTTTCAGATGTGCTATGTTGTTGTTATATATAAAAACAGACAATAAGAAATGCAGGGTCCTTTCTACTTGTGTAGCTCTAACTCCACAGCAAATTGACCTTCAAAAGAATTCCAATACTGCTATTTCTACCAGGGCAAAGCTAACTCAGAGAGATATACAGAGAAAATATTTACCTTTAATGCATGAAACATAGTGTAGGAGATTCAATATTTATACCTTAAAAGAAAATGCTGTAATTTTGGAAATTTTCCTTACCTGCTCTACGCCAGAATTTCATGTGTTTAATTCCAACTGTAATCAATTTATCAGGCATATAAGGATTAATCTTAACAACAAAAATCTTGTCTTTGCTTCCCCTGAAATGCAAAGCAGAATATTTTAAATAAAAACATAAGTATTCAGATATTTAAATAGGTTTTGGTTTGTTTCTTTCTGATGTATACTTTCTCTGCCTTGCTGACATTTACTTCCAAATCATCAACAAGAATTTATTATGGGGAGGAAGAAAGGCAAAGAACTAACACACTGAGTCCAGTTCTCTTGCCATTACCCCTCAGCTTCCAAGGCAGATAAGTAATTATGTTACTTGAGGAATCTCCTAAGCAGCATTTTCTTTGAAAAAGAATAGATATTTGCATTAAGTTTAGGTATACGGCATTTGGACTTTTGACAGAATCTTAAAGGTGTAAAGTTGTAAAACTTACTTAAAAGTCTCTCATTTTGAAAATAAATCACCATTCTCATCCATCTTTTTATAACAACTCTATTTTCTCCTTGATAAAGAGTGGCAATAATCTTTTATGTTAGGTCATTTTCAGATGACTAAATGAACTAGTAGTAAAAAGCATGAACCAGTTTCTTTGCAAACTCACACTATAAAATTCAAAGTATATATGCTGCACTAAAAATTCTATTTAATTCCTCTGAGTCAATAGGAGGAAAAACACTCCAAAAAAACCCAAATTAGTGTATTCAGAGAAGTCAAGCTAACCTGGCTTCTTACAAATAACTGGGGACTATGCTGTTTACATCATCTATGCAATATTTCCATTCCTCAGTGCCTAAGAAACTCAAAAGTGTGTTTAAAAAGAAAATGAGAGTAAATGTCATTGAAGAGCAACAATGAATTTCCCTTTTAACCATTAAATTGTATCTGCAGAGAATAACAAACCCCTCTAAAACCTACCTCATACAATAGAGTATACATACTGAAACCAGATAGAGTGGAGAAAAATCCACTCACACTACTCCTCAGTTTAATGCAATATATTCTTAGAACAACTCAAAGGTTTTAAAACCATCACTCAGCATTAGAAATAATATCTTCTAGGTTAAAACTCTATTTAATAAACATATATTAAATAATTTGTGCAGAGTAAAAGCAACTTCCAAAATATTTAAACTTTGGAGGTTATTTAGCCCAACTTGCTGTTTAAAACAGTGAACTCCAAAGTTAGATTAGGCTGCTCAGGACTCAGAAAGGGAAAGGAAAGGAAAGATACACGAGGAGAAGAGAACTGAGCAACACAACTGCAAACTACCATCCCGAGAATGATGTGACCTCAAAAAGACCTGAAAAGCAGAGAGTATATCACCATCTCTGGGATGGCAACAGCAGTGCATGGACCAAGTTTTAAAGTAATAATTTCAGAACACATCAAATAAACATAAAAGTTTATCTTCAATGTCTTCTTTCTTCACCAGTTGAGCTGCCACTGTAGTATCAAATTGTTAACTATCAGAGCTTCAGTATTTTCTTCTAAAGAAAACTTCAGAGCTGTGGTGTTATCACCTATATCACTTCAGTGATAGAAATGGCTAATTCATTAGAGAACTATTGTTCTTCAATGAATGTGTTTTGCTTTCTGTCATTTGAGACTAAATCTAGGTACCAATTTCAAAACAAAGTTCAATTCCTACCTCACTGCTGAAAGCTTTTCTCCTTTCTTCCAATCCCAGAGTACAATAGTGTGATTGTCATCTATTCCAACAGAAGCCAATCGTTTCCCATCAGCTAGAAAAATTAATTTATTATTAAGAGAGTAGATAGATAACATTGTGTTGGATAATAAGACATCATATTAATGAATATAAGTATGTATAAAGAGGTAAACAATTGTATGATCTGTGCTTAGAGGCACATCTGTCATCTGTTTGCTTTTCAACTTGAGCACGCAGTTGGATGGAGTTTAGGATTTTAAGTTACCCTGTCTAAAAATTGCACTTAAAACCCTCTGTTCAACTAGTTACTGACACAGTTCACAAAACCTTTCATCACAGGGGGCACTAGGACAATTTTCTGTTCACTCTGAAAATCCCTATTCATTTCTAAACCAGGAAATCATCGAAGCAATACCATCAAGCTCATGAAATAAGCTTAAAATAATTACTAGTGTGAAGTCTTTCAGAAGTTCTGACACATATTCCACATTAACCTTCAAGAAAAGTTATTTGTGCTCCTGTGTGATCAATGATACTCTGACACGTATCCATCTTTGAAACTGCTCGAGATCTGTGTGTCTACCCCAGACAGTCAAAATATATTCCAAAATGATCAGCTCAGTTATTAAATACAGAACCTGCTCCTGCATTTCCTGACGTGCAAGACTCCACAGACACTCTTTATAATGAATGATCACTTTAAGACAGCATCCTCATTTGACATTGATCACTGAATATTTTTAATACAAAATCTTCAGTGTCAAGGAATTTGCAATTGCTCATTAGACCCAAGGAGCTTGTATTTTCATGAGGAAGATGAAACTTGTATATAAAACAAACAAATACATACTTATTACCTGAAAAATCAACAGCACAAACACCATATTGGTGATAGCCCTTTAATACGGAGAGTGGTTTTATTGTTTCTGTATCCCAGATGTGTATTGAGGAATCTCGACCAACCTGTAAGTACACATATTTAAAATCATTTTTTCCATTTCTCACTTCACACAGTTGTTTAAAAGTACAATATTGACAAATACTTTTTAAATTATTTGAAAAATATTTACAGTGAAACAATTTCCCTCATATTAGTTCTACTTGGCTAGCAGAATATTATTCCTTCTCCTGCTTTATAAATACTACTCCCCAACTGTCTCTCACTTCCTTCCAAAGAACTCAGGTATATTCATCACAATTAACTAGAGTCCTCTGGTGGGGGGAAAAAAAATAAAGCTCTCTTCACTGATTGCATATCTATTCCATCAATTCTCTATCAATCATTCCCTGTCTAAAAATAACAAGTTCTTTTTATAGCTAGTATGCAAGCTACTCTACATTTGAGAAATCAAGGTCACTTCTGGTGCTTTCTGGTGTCATTACAAATGCCTCCCAAGTCAGCTTCTAATGCATTGATACCTGTGGAGTAACCTGCACTAGAATGGCACTAATGCAGGTAACTGGAGCTTGGTAAGAAATCAAATTAATATAGCTCATTATTTTCAACGACGTACAAGCATTATTAGTCAATATTTACAGGATTATTTGCTATTCCAAAGGTACACAAGAAAGGGCTTCAAAAACAGGAGAACACTCTCCCATGTTTAAGACTTGGGGTAGGGCTCAAAAAAACCCAGGATCTATTTCTAGTTTTGCCACAAACTTAGTATGTGGTGCCTGCAGAGCTTTTCTTAACATCCACTATCAGGAAAATCTGAACCAGTGTAGCTTGGGCAATCTGATTACTGCATTACCTAATTTCTGGAGGTAAAGCAATAGTATACAACAGTATATAATGTGTATGTATACAACAGTATATAATGTAGTGTGTCTTCCTGTTGACAGCATAAGGTATTTTAAAATATAGTAAATCCATGCACATTTTTACTCATACTCTTTACTATTCCAAGATTAAATAGAATCAGTTCTCACATTTAGGCCTTTAATCTCTAAGATGACCTGCAAATGTATGTTAATTACAGATGGGTTTTTTTTAACACAAATTAAGGGCATTATAAGTTTATTCCTACTAAAAATTTCACTTTACATGTTCTGCAATTTATTCCATAACAACGACGTGATAGTAGTAAATAAAACCCCCTGAAACATCAAATCAATCCTTCAAGTACTACAAAAATATTTAAAAGAACATATGTTTGTCAAAAAATCTGAGTGAAAAAAATTAGGTAAAAGTACTATCTGGTAGATGATGAAGTGAACTATTACAAATATTTCAGCAATACACATACCTGTGTCACATGTTCAAACAGTAAATAGCTTGGCTACAGGTGATAACCAAAACCATAATGCATGAAACTGAAATGCTAGAATATAATAACAATTGCTAATTTCATGCTATGTAATAAAACTTGAATGTAATAAGAAGACAGCTTAACTTCACAAATAAGATACTAAAAAAGCCATACTTTACTTGGGTATTTCCTCCACTTGTTATCATGAAGAAGCAACATAATGCCAAATAAAAAAATTGAATCTAAATACAGGAGAGGTTACAAAAAACCTCTATCAACAAAACACTTATCTGAATTAATATAAAAACTAGAAAAAATACTTATGTTGCAGATTTTTAACATTATTCCAGCTGCAACAGAAATGAAGCTTTTCATCTGAATTACACTGGACTTCCTTCCTTCCAAATAGGCTTTTCTCAATTCAGTATTAACAACTTCAGATTCCTATTGAAGATAAACACACATCCTACCTGGCCTGTTGCCACATAGTCCTTTAAGGGGTGAATAGCAAGGCAAAGAATGTCATCATCATGACCTAGGTAGAAGCGCTGGGTGTTCTGCTGTCGATTGTACACCACTCCCACTGCTGCAACATGGTACACAATTTCACCCGTCTGAGTGTAAAACAAATTGCTTCGACAGTCGTAACCTCTGTAACTAATGAAAGAAAACAAGTTTCTTCATCAAGGTCATAATCATAGAGACTAAAACTTTGAGAGAAAACTATGCAAGATGCATTTTGCACACGTGAAAACTGAGATTACTTACCAATAATTGTTTTGGTGTTTTATTCATAAAAAATTCCCAAAGCAACACCAATTTATCAATTTCATCTACTATTCAGACATCAGTACTTCTAGCATTAGTTTGAAAGTGGCTGCTATTTAATAGTTGCTCTCCACAGTTAGTTTAGAAGAGGCAGTAGGAGCAAATAATTTGCTCCTGAGAATTCAGGCATGCAACAAATAATTTAATGAAACAGGCAAAACTAATGCTCTGGACATTTTCTCTCTCTTACTGTTCAAAAATCAGACAGCAAAAGTTTGAACAAGAATGTGGCCAACACAGTTATAAAACTGGAAGTTTCTGGAAACTTGCTAACAGAAAACAAATGCATACATTTTCTACCATATGGGTTTCCTTTTGATTAAGATTCAGCACCCCATAAAAAACAAAGGTGGCAGTTTTGAAAAGCCAATTCTTTTGAAAAGCCAAGTTCTACTTTTGGAAGTAATTTAAGAGGCTCAGGAATCTAAAAAACATTCAACAAACAAGCAAGTTTTAAATCAGTGTTTTCAACAATGCTATCCTTGGCAGTCAAGGAAGATAACACTTAAAAATGTGTAACAAATTCCTTCTTCCATTTCATCTGATGTAAACAATACTCCATATACTCCTGACACATCTTGTTCCTATGCTGTCATTCCCCCAGCTATTCTCTTTCTGTTCCTTCTTCTGTTCTTACAGATCTTCATTAAATCAACTTTTTACTTCTTTTACAAATATGCAGGCAAAAAAAGTGGTTGCATTTCTAAAAACAGGATTCAATTTACAGGACATGAATGACACTTGAATGTGTTTGAAGTTTACATGCATTGTCTTTATTTAGGGTATTTCTGTACCCAACTTCTAACTGAAGTAATTGATTCCTCCCTGCCAAGTAAGTTCTCTAGCTTGTCCATGTCCCCTCTCCGTGGCAGCACAGCTGGCTGGTGGACCAGCCACTCCTCCATTTGTTATTGTCCGAGACGTTGTGAAGTCCAAAGCTGAGTCTCATTAGATCACAAGCAAGCAAAGTGAACTTCTTAAACCAGAAAAGGCTGTGATAGCACAGAAATAAAAGCTTTTCAAGAAGTGTACCTCCAAGACACTGTTTAGACTGATAGCCACAGGCAGGTTTTTAACTTAGGTTTGTTCCCAGTCCAGCAACTTTTCCAGAAAGCAGAAATAACCTATCACAGTGGGCAATGTTTAAGGGCACGACAACATTCAGTGAGGGGCAGGGATTACAAATGCAGGCACAGTGCTGAAGAAGGTATCTGGACCTATCATTGCTCAGATGTCATTTTCCTCTGCTTCACTCTGCACTGCACTCTGTTAAAAATAATGGATTTCCTTTCTTTTTTATAATTCTGAATAGGCACCCTAAATGAGAATATTTTTAAAGTAGCTATGAAAATAGGTATGCTGAAAGAAATAATGCTTTAGAAATCCTGGACATTGAGCAATTTCTTATAAGCTTAGCAGTCAGCTGTAAAAGTAAAAAGCATTAAGACAGCAAGGGTCTCAGATCCTTCTACCTGACATCCATCAGTTCAGAATTTTGGCAGCTCTTGTCAAAACAATTACCTATATACCCTAAATTATGCACAATGAAACCAAGTACAGTAATGCCATATATCACAGGTCTACCCAAACCATCCAAAATATATCTTGGATGCAGAGAAATAGTTATTACTCATTTCTATATATGATCAGGAGTTTGGATTTTAGTTCACTTCCTCCAGTTACTAAAAAAAATACATGTATAATAAATTGTTTACAGTTAAAATAAAACAGATTTTGTCAAAGTGTCAAGCAGAGTAAAGACATTTTGTAATTCAGTTAAACATATCTGGTCTTTCCCACATGACAGCTTGCTAACTCCATGATTATAGAGGTACTTTGCACCAGAGGGATAAAGTGATGGCCTTAGACAATCCCAGCAGAGATGAAAAGAAGCCTGTTTCAGTGTAGAAGTTCATTCCCTGAGAGCATTCTACACAGCTCCAAATTAAACCAATTTAGATCTGAGATTAATAGCTAATCTCAGAAAAAGTATGAAGAGAAACAATTTCTTCCCATGAAGAAAACCAACTACAGAATTAATTTACAAGGCATCTTGATTAGCAGCTAGAAACTAAATAATAATATAAAAAAAAGCTCTACACCACAGTTACCAGATAATGAATAAGGCACAATAAAGATAGCACTGCATTCTGCAGTAGGTGGCATTTTCAAGGGGTCTTCAGTAACATCTCATCAAACCATCAGTCCAGGACTGATTCAAGTTAATGTGACAATTGTTTTCAGAAGAAAAGATAGCTCCCTCAATGCTATGTAAGAAAAAAATGTTACCATTAGCAAGGTCACAAAGAGGAGGAACTGGATTTGGTTGCAGATCAAGACAGATGAATGCAGGTATTCACATGTGTTTAGGTAAAGTAACACCTACATTTTAATCAATGGTGTTCTAGTCAATACAGTCAATGGAACCTGCAGGGCTACTCAGTTGAGCCAAATAATTCTTTATGCTCCACAGACTACTGACTGGATCTCCACTGACTGACAGAAGTTTAGATACACACAGAAACCCACCTATTTTTAGGCACACAATTACAGATTCTTTAGCCTGTACCTGGATCCTACCCACAGTTGCAAGTTACATGTCTAGAGCTAAGGGGCTACTTCATAAGTAGTGTTCTAACTCAGAAACATGCCAATGTCCATAGTTTGTCTGGGGCTGTAAGATTTTGAAAATTGGTATGGGAAATTTCATGAAGGAAATTCAAACTATATATGGGAAATTTCCAAATGGAGTGCAGCTCTTGCCTAAAAATCTCCAGAAGAGTAGAATGTCAAAATGCACATGGCTGAGTCTTTAGCACAAAGGTAGATATTTGAAATTTTTTAAAAAATATTTTTGCATGGCAATAGTATTTTCTCAACAGGACCCACTTACAGACTACTGCTTTCAGATGCTATTTGTAGGTAGCCCTCCAGTAGGAATCCATGCAAGGTGTCATGTAAGACTCATTTAAGAGCATGAGAAAACCTAAACCTATGTCATCTTGAAACGTACTAAACTTCATCTTATGATGAGGTCAGCTCAATGAATGCCATGAAACTCAAAGTAGATTTTTTTTTTTAATACTTTGAATATTAACAAAAAGCAGAAAACAAAAAAATATCATTATTGTCAGATCAGCAGCATAGAGAGAATACAGGACATAAACATTGTATTTGCATGCCTATATTGTGCCAGGAAAAAGAAAGTGTTAGAATCACTGAGGCTGAAAAAGGGTTCCTCTGAATGTCCTGAAAGTTTCTGAATCACCACCAGTGTCAAAGACATGGCAGAAGGAAAATAGAGAAAAGTCAAAAAGAGGCCGAAGTAATACACTGCTTCAAGAACATGTTTCTGATCATGACTGCATCAGATCTCCTAGAGAAGGATGCAGTTAAAGATTAAGCTGTTAATAGAAGTTGCATTCCTATCCATATGAGTCAGTGGCTGGCTCCCATACTCTGCATTATTCTTTTTATCTCCTTAGAAAATGGGAATTAACCAGAGGGTTTAAAAAATTTCTTACAGGATATGAAGAATTTGTTAAAAGTTAATCTTTCAAGGCAGTTGATGAACTCAAAACACAAAACCAACGTGCTCAAAAACAAAGAAAGGAAAAAGAGATTCGTATTCTGCTAGTTCAAAAAAACACCACTTTTGTACACTTTCAAGAAACATCCAAGACATTTCCCTTGCAGCCAAAGAAAGATGAAGCAAAGCAGACTTCCTGAATCAGAGAATATGCCTATTACTCACTTGGATGTGGGTCACTTTAAAGTTAACAGCCTGGACATTGAGAAAAATCTGTTGTTCAGCATGGATTCTTCATTAGTTTCCTTGAGGCCCACTGGGTAACCAGACAGAACTCAACTGGACATTCTACTTCTGGTCATTCCTGGATATTCTGGCCAAGCTTCACTTCTGTTGTGAAGGAAATAACAATAATCCCAAAGATCCAGGGCCCTTGCTTGTGCTACATCTTCAGGATCATTTGGTTTAATTCTTAGACCAAATTTTAAAGACTACATACACCTACCCAGCTTAATGCATTTCCTATACAGATATAAAAATCTTCAACTGAGAAATCTGGAGCATCAAAATAGAAATAAAACCACAATGCTGTACCAAGCTTTCCTGTTGTCTATTTCCAAAGCTATTCCTCAGAATCCATGTCTTCTACAGACAAAACTGCTGAGTTGAATGATTAACTGCTGCTAAGCAATTAATTTATTATTCATTCTATGTGGAGCCCCTCTAAAATTGTTTAAGTGTCATTATAGAGTCAGGAACTTATCTGTGCATTTAGTTATCTCTAAAAAGAAGTTGTGTTCCTGCATAAGGGTATCTTTTGAAAGGAAAACACAGTGTTATCTCATTTCTAACACCATAATTTAATAAAGGCTTTGGGCTTGCTTTGTATCAAGGGAATGTGTATTTCTGATCATTATTCTAATGTAGTAACATCTACTGCCAGTTTGCTTGAAAATACCACATCTTTCTTCACTTATGAAGAGTTATGGGAGACTACCAATCCTAAAGAGGAAACTGTAAGATTCAAAGGTGCATCTGAAAGTCATTTTGTTACTCAAACTAGGACCAAAAACAGAATGAAACCCAATTTTAACACACTTATAGGACCTATTAATTATGAAAAGTAGTTTCTAAACTAACAGAGGAACATCTTGTTTCAGCCTAGATACAAACAGGTTTTTTTGTAATAAAACACCACTTAGTACAACACAGTCATCTTCAAATACACCAAGTTTCTGTCTAGCTGCCAAAATAATACACCAAAGAGAACTATTACTTTCCAGATACTGAATGTCACCTCTATTTAAATAATAAATATCAGCTAAAGTTTCAGTGCAAATTCACTTCAGAATTCACGTTCAGAATTAGTCTGGCTTGCCATCAAAGCTTTCTATTAACTTAGTGTAAACTTATTTTAACAGAAACAGAGTAAATCATGAAGCAAGAGATCTAAAAGTCTTTCATGAAATTATTGAATTGCAAACACCAATCTGCAAAACACCAACAGTCTGCTTGTATATTTTCAAGAATTTTATTTTTCATACCCATGGACAAAATGTAATCTTATACTGTTCCCTGGAGCTCGTTCTCGTCTCTTAGAAGCTGCACTTTTCCTTTTTTCTTTGCATTGCTCTTTAAGTTGAGGTAGATCTTC
Source organism: Chloroceryle aenea (assembly GCA_013399075.1). NCBI lineage: Eukaryota > Metazoa > Chordata > Aves > Coraciiformes > Cerylidae > Chloroceryle > Chloroceryle aenea. The sequence continues at coordinate 27,210 of VWZY01009555.1, forward strand.
TTTGTAAACCTTTAAAAAAAGTGCACACTTATAAATTTAAAGGATCTTAAGAAAAGCATGTTTTGGAGAAGTCAGCCACAGTTATCACCCACAAAAATGTTCTACTGACATCACTGAAAAAAATCTCCAATAAATGGAGCTGGTTATTGTACAGTGGAACTGGCTTTTAAATTACAACCAGGACTCTAATAGAACATGCTAGGAATATATGTAATCACCTTTTTGGTTTTCCCTCTATTGTATCTTTATATATATATAAATTCTGAATATATCAGATAGTAACAATTCTTAAGATCTTGGTCTGTTCCTGCTCCCCAGTTTTCAGATTTCAACAGGTCTTCATGAAAAACCAACTTAAACCCTGAGAAGCTATCCAACTGCCAGTAAAACTAAAATCTTTACCTGTCGACGATAGGTGATCTGTGTCTCTTGCTCGATTTCAGAGTCCAGCTCTGGAACATCAGATTGATCTGAATCTGATTCATCACTATTAGAATCAACCAGAGTCTCTGCCACCAAGAAAAAAAGAAACAGAAAATGAAGCCATCTAAGTGCCAAAATAGAAAGCCTTTAAACTACTTAAACTTTCTGATTTGCTAGCCAATGCTTGTATTAACTACTACACAAACTGCTAATAATTAACAGGATTAATTCTGCTGATACACTAGACATACACCAATCTGCATGTCTGAACATTTTCTTGGTTTTTGGGAGCAAGTTGGTTTTCATTCATTGAAATTATTTCATCAACATTAATGCTGGGCGGAAAAGAAGTAAAAAGAGAATGAAGCAATGAATATAAAGAAGAAATTAAGAGTTGAATAAAGGTCTCCAAAGATAAATTGAGGGTTAGGTGAGACATTGGTCTAAGTAGCAATTCCTCAGGCAGATGGTGGGGTGGGAATTACAGAAAAAAATCAGATACGGGAAGGAAGTAGCAAAATTTTTAGAGACTGTGAGGAAAAATAAGAGTAGTCATTTAATGTTAGTGTTTTACCCCTGGGGAAAGACAGACAATGTAGCACAGAGTTTCATTCCAACAGAAACTGAAATGACCTAGTTGATAAATGATAATATACTTGGAATTCTCTGTAACTTCTGATTTGAAATAGCACATTTTTTGATTATGAATCCAGACACAAAATCAGTCCAGAACACAAATGGATTTTAAAATATTTCAATATGCAATTGCAAAGAGAGGATCACCACTCATTAAGAAGAGTTTCTAGAAAGATGCAATAGCCTTTGGAGAAATATTACTTAACATTTTTGACAGTGACCTAGAGAAAAACAATGGCTTTTCCAACTCTAATCTGTCACTGTAAAGACAACACTTACCAACAGTGTGACAAAATAATACACAAGGATGTTATGGGAGACTGAGTCAAACACCTTGCTAAGGTCAAAGGAGACTACACTGGTCTTCCTGCATCTATCCATTTAGTTACAACATCACAGAAGGCTATCAGATTAGGCAAGCATGATTTCCCCTTGGTAAACCCATGCTGACTACTCCTGATAACCCCCTTCTCTTCCGAGCGTTTAGAGATGGCCTCCAAAATGAGCTGCTCCAGCATTTTTCCAGGGATAGAGGTGAGGCTGACTGGTCTCATTTCCTGGATCCTCCTTCTTGCCCTTTTTGAAGGCTGGAGTGGCATTGGCTCTCCTCCAGTCCTCAGGCACCTCTCCTGTTTGCCATGATCCTTCAAAGAGGATGGAGAGTGGTAGGGTGATAACATCAGCCAGCTCTCAACACTCTTGGGTGCATCCCATCAGGGTCCATAGACTTGTGTCTATTCAATTTGCAGAACTCATCTGTGACCTGCTCTTCATTGACTAGTGGAGAGTCTTCCTTCTTCCAGGATTCCTCTCTTATATCCAGAGTCTGAAGTTCACAAAGGCTAGTCTTAGGAGTAAAGACTCTCCTCCCACCTTCTTTAGTTACCTACCTTGGGGTGCTATATGCAGAGAATCCTTCAACTTCCGATCAGGGACAAATTTCCACTGAAAGACAGAATGATCAGCTCCCCCAATGGACACAACCCACTGGTGATCGTGTGACCATCTGACATTTGTCACGTGAGCAGAATGACCAAGATATTTCTTAAACTTTGCTCCTAGAAGAAGAATAAAAATCTCTTTCAATATATGTGGAATAAATGTTTCAGAAGCACCTATAAGAAAACAGATTGAGGAACTCTTATAAAAAGGAAAAGCTTAGTTAAGATATTCTAATTACTAGTGACATCTTAATAGCAGCAACTTTTTGTAGTCTTTATCTGTCCTTAAGATAAATTTTTAAGGTTGGATTCCCAGATACAGTATCTTTAACAAGTCAAACACAAGGAGGATAGTGCTGCTATATCAGGTGTACTAAAGGAACACTTAAAATTTTAATGTATTCATTTCAGTTTTTACAAACCAAGATTTTGCCAATTATTGTTCTCCATTGAAAAGAGGGGAGTTATTGAAGTGTTAAATGATGTATATTTAGCTCTGTGAAAACACCCTCACGTGTGTACTTGTAGCACTGGTTCCTACTCTATGCAATCTGAGTGCCAAGCACTTCTCACAGTTCTTATCCTCACACATTCTGCAGCAGTGGCAGTAGTGGTAGTAGCAGCAGTTTTCACTGGCTGCTACATAACCACAACGTAATCATTGGATCAATTGCTAAAAAGAAGTTCCTAACAGCACTCCTTTATACAGCTCCTTGTCTCCTTTCTTTGGTTTTACAATTCTAGTGCAAAACAGGGGATAAAAAGGGAACAAATTCAGTCACCTTCAAATGTCCAGAAAACTGTTTTAAAGAATGTATTTTTTATTCTCTCAGGTATCAATGAAAGCCTTAACACTTTCAAACAAAAACTGGAAAGACTGAAATGAAATAATTTTGAGTATCATCTTTTACAAAGAGTGCAAAAACTGCAGGGGAATATCAGTGATTTTAAAATCAAACAAAAACAACCAAAAAAAGCCCAAACAAAAACAACCACCCAAACCTTTAAGCACCTATTGTTTGAAGACATATCCTAAGAGCCAGCATAATGATCTTGCAGCTGTTGCAGCATTAAACATGCAATGCTGCAAGCTGCAATGATGCAACAGTGCAACCTTCTATTTCACCTTCCAAGCTTTAGAGATTTAATCTAGACCCCAAAGAAACCTCTGAGGTTAAGAGGACTCTGCTTTTGCAAAGGCACATTTCACAGGCTTTCTCTGATCATCATCACATTACCAGCTTCAGACAGAGGTCTCTGCTATTGATCATTTTTTACAGTTCAATGCTGTCTAGGACTGGATTCTTCAAAGAGCTCTGAAAAAATTCATCTTTTCTCATCTAAAAAGATATGCAGCTCTCCCCTGTTCACTCAGTCCTGAACACCAAACTTCCAAACTTTATGCCTTGCTATAGGCTCCAGTTTTAAAAAATTTCACTTGAGATTTGTCCTTATTGCTAGTAACATTTTGAGGAAAGATCTTGTGGAAAAGTTTTTAAACTTTATTTTCAGTTCACGTTATTTATTACCTCTAATCATTTAGTAAAGAGAAAAAGTGTCTGTGACACAGATATGCTGGCACTCTAATGGAGATTTGGGATAGACCAGAGGAAACTATTTGAAGACCAATGTGAAACAAAGATACATATCTCACAAAAGGGTAGATAAAAAAAATAACTATTCCACAAAATAGAATATATGTAAAACCTTTGACTATCCCATTTAAAATGCAAGTAAAATGCTGGTACAATTGTGAATACACCAGCCTATTAGTGGTTTTCACCTCTGAGCTCTAACTAAACTTCTAAGAATAAATATTGGCTGTTTAGATAATTTCCAAAAGCTCAGTTTCCTGAAAGCTTTTTCTTGAATAATGAAAAATTAAAATAATACACATTTATAATTGAACTTAAAGGTACAACCTTTTCTTAGGCATGGGTATCGGAAGAGCTTTACTATTCCATAATCATCAGCTGTAACCATAACTTGCCCAATAAAATTTGCATCCACAGAATTTATATCATTTATATCTGAATATTTGGGCCAGATTCCATTAACTTCAAGGCCAGAAACACAGGTCCATGATGCCCACTGAATGCCTTTCAATTCCTCCTTGTTCGTTACTTCTTTTCCACCTAAGAGCAAAAATAAAGAGCTGGTTTTCAATATTAACTTACACAATTTTAAAGAATGCAGATTTTTTTTTAGAAAATTCTCCAGAAATCAAATCCAAGTGAGACAGAGTTGAGAACTGACTTCTAAAACTGTCCCAATGTAATATTCTCTGCTATGACTAACACTACGGCTTCTCAAGACTACTTCACACAAGAACATGGGTTTGGTACTTTAGAGTTTCACTATTTCTGGATATCTGTTTAAGGCTGCAATATTTTTAAATGTTTACCTAAAGAATACATGTAGTCATTCCGAGATAGAATTTGGAATAATTTTGCCCCTAAACTATTCCAGAAGCCTGGATTATTTTGAGCAAAAAACTGAAGAACTCATTTACACCTGTCCACTGGAAACACCAATTTTACGCTTAGATCCTTGTTACATTGCTTCTCATCAGCTCTGTAGTAACTGTTCCAGTCCCACAAAGGTTCATGTAAGCACTTAAGCACTGAGTCAGACCCCTGGCCCATTTCATAGATACTGTGTCTGCACGAGCAGCCAGGAGCAGAGCGCAGGAGCAATGCAAGACCAGTGCAAGCCAACGTCAAAGTTGTAAATCAGACCGAGTGCGCAACTGCAGAACCTGAGCATGATACTGACAACAACTCCCCTCTCAGCTTCAGTGCTAACAAATCTGAACTGTGCTGGGTTTAATAGAATTCCGTGGTACCCGGGGACAGGACAAGGGGCAATGAGCATGAGCTAGAACACATGAGGATCCAGCTGAATGTGAACAACAAAAGCCCACGCTCATGGCAAGGTTTAACTAAACAAGCTTTTACTATCCCTCTTTCTAATGTATCAAGAAACTCCAGGCTGAAAGCTGCCTACATAACTTCAAATTACTCCTCCTTAGTGTATTTGTTACAGTCTAATTAAATTCTCACTTACTATCTTTTCTTACAGATCTTCTGTCTCATTCAGTGCAAAATCAATCATGCAGAGAATGAATTAGATGCTTCAGCAAAGAGTCACAAAAAGCTCTAAGGAGCTATGAATAATGTAAAGTGCAAAATGCAAATATTACACAACAAATGAAGGGACAACAGAGTGAAGTGGTCATGACACAGAAATAGGATGAGTGGGAAAAATATAGAATGATACTATGCAAAGAGTGTAGTCATACAAAAGATACAAGTGAAACCTTGTAACAAACACTACCCTTGATATACTGTAATCAGGACTACTCAAATTTGAAGCTGTAGGATATACATTCAACATGCATATGTCCTCTGATGAAAAGAGTCTGGGATGTCAGTCAAGTNGGCTTTAAGTTCAACATGCATATGTCCTCTGCAGAGGGAATTGTCTTGATGAAAACTGTGTTAAGAGTCTGGGATGTCAGTCAAGTTTTCAAGACAGCATTATCTTGAAAATAATTACAACTCTGGTGTTGTCACGAACTTTGAGTCTGAAAACTTTATTTTACTATTATGTAGTACACTAATTTTCTTTAATAGTCCTCTACAATAAAAAAATACATATTTGAACTTGCACTATTGTAGGCTAACTATCATTTTAATGTTTTTATTCATTTTTAAGGTAGCATGATTGAATTGTACCTGTATCCCAGCTTCAAGATTTCTATTGTTTCCAGTAATTCCTAACATTCAGGCATCCTTATATTAGGTACTCTAATTTTCCCTACAGTTACTTGATCCCATTCTATATCCAAATTCATTTACGTTCCAGTTGTTTATATCTATTAGAAGTATATCACTGTAAAAGTTCTTTTAAGTTAAATTCTTCAGTTCTGCTGTAAACACAGTTTTAGGAAGCCAGTTGACTCTTCAGAGATGCAACATACTGATTTTTGCACACATTTTAGAAAACATACAGCACAAGCAAATGATAATCCATTTAACATCCAGGCTCAATGAGTACAAGGCTATTAAGCTGTTGCAAAATTGAATTTGAATGCAATATTATTCTTCTAAAAAACAGGAAGCAAAGATTCAGCTTTCAGAAATAAAATTCATTCTAAGCCAGCATCTCTACCATGAAAAAATGCATTATAGAGAAAAGTAACAACATAAGAATAAAAATATTTAAGTAACCATACCAGAAAATGCTGTACTTATTCGAATATAGCAAATATTCACACAAATTTAGGAAAAAAAATGCTCTAAAAGCCCGTGTTTTCATCTGGGACCTATATTTGGTTGTTTTATATAAAACTACCACACTGACTTTCTGTAACCATTCTTTTTGTGATAAGTAACAGATATCATAAAGGCAACTCAGAATCTTACTTGGCATTCTGTAAAAAAGTCTCTTCCCATTGCCATCATTTGTCTGCAAGTATTTACTGTCCGAAGACCAATCCATGTGGGTGATGAAGCTTAAAGATCCAATACACTCCCCAACTTTCTTGTATCGCTGAACAACACCATATATATCCACAGAGCTGTCATTGGAACCAACAGCTAGGAAATTCCCATCTGGTGAATATTTCAGTTCATGAATAGCTTCTTTCCTGTCTTTGATATGAACAACCTCAGTCATATCTCTGTAGTATGAAAGAAAGCATGTCATAAGTACAGAAGGGCCTTATCATACTGTCAAGTTCCCAGTTTTAAAAGACACAAAATCATGATATGATGAAGTGAACTTCGGATCATATGTGCAAACAGAACACTGCTATTTTTAGAGTTGGGTAAGGCTTCGTGGCCAGAAAAAGAGAAGTCAGCAAGAAGGTGCTGCACTGGGCTGAGGGAGAGCAAACAAAGGGAACAGATCAAGCTGGGTCCACACACACACAAATTCAGTCAGGTCGATTACCAGGGCTTTATTCACTCGGGGAAGAAAACCTCACTGACATGAGACACAGATCTCATTTTCCCTTTAAAACTGTAGGATCACAGCCACAAGGCAACTCTGCTTTTGCATGCATGACATGCAGCATTCCAACACATGGAGACAATTTAGGAAATAACGAAAATTTATTTCTCAATAATTCATGAATAATTAATAAAACTAAGACCTAAAGTAAAACACTTCCTAGTACAGTGCCATCCTTTGCAAACAGACAGATATTCTTTCTCCAGTGTGTTGTTGAAACAACATGAACACGTGTAGTGCAAACATCTAAACAATGTGAGCCCCCTCAAGATTAGTAAATAAAACCAGAAAGCTAAGTGATCTCCTCACCTATGGTCGCTACGGTGTCAATATATACACAACTTTTTTCAAGCATATTACCTTTTATGAGTTAACAGTGTATCTATTTTTGATTTTTGTGACATACCTGACTCGAAGAACAGTGAAAGAGCCGTCCTTCATTCCGAGAGCCAGATGGATTCCATCAGTGCTAACTGCAGCACAGCGGATGGGTTCCTCCATATTGCACCGGGCGATCAGAGCATGGTCTATTAAACTCCAAATTCTAAAACCAAGTCATAATTATGAAAGCATGGAGTGGTTTGTGGGTGTGTCATACAGACCATGAAGCCTGAAAATTCTGCAGAATGCTTAATGTGTTAGTGTCCTATTTTAAAATAGTTTTCCAAGTCAAGTCAAAGGCAAAAGTGTGAATTTTGCATACAGCAAAGTATATTCTTGCACTGAAAATAGTGAGAAAATATCTAATGAGAGAATGCAGGTGCAGATTGATTTTAATTGACTTTCTGAATATAAAAAGAATGTCAACATGTGACATTATTACTTCTAGACCACTCTCTGGCAATCCACTCTTTTGCTCATTGTTTTAGCCAAGAGCATTAAGGAACAATTAAAGACTGTTGCTCACTAAACATATCCCTTCCTAATAACAAGTCCTAATTCCTAACTTGTTACATATGACTAGGTAATTTTATCACATGCACATTTTTACTACAAGATACATTACAGCTACAATTTACAAGATATATCTGGAATTCCAGAGGAATTTAATTTTTAAGAAAGAAAAGCTGGTTTTGACAAAAAAAAAAAAAAAGATATGAATGTTAAAAGTGAGTCATTTACTGGGTTGGTTTTTTCAGCACAAAGATTGTATTTAGTAGGCATGCATTAAGTTTACTGAAACTCCCAAGCTAAAAGTTAATCTTGAAAAAGTGAGGCAAGAGTAAAAATTTTTTTTATTGTTTGTTTTCATTGTAAGCTGTGAATGCCTAATGTAACTCCTGAAGAGAAAACACCTGCAGGATACTTGCATATCAGTACTTAATGCTAAATGAAATCTGTTCAAATTTCATACATATCTTCTTTTGTGAAATGCACATTTTCACTCTATTTTATTACTGAAGAGCATTAATTTCATGTGTAACCTGACTGGTTCAGAAAGCCACATTTTAATATGTTTTAAATGTATACATTTCAACTAGGTTATTGACCAAATTACCTGTATAAAACGTACACAGTTAAAGAAAGAAACAAGATTTAACCTGACTGATCGATCATCGCTCCCAGTCATTGCTAGAGGTTTTGTAGGGTGAACAGCCAAGGCCCACAGCTCCCCTTCACAATGGCCTTGCATTATCAGGAAAGGCTTATTCCGCTCATGCACCACAATCTCAAAAATTTCACTGTCTTGTGTCCCAACAAGTATATGGTCTCCTCTCCAGCAAACACTTCTTACAGACAGACCTGTAGAAGAGATTGTTACCAAGACATACAGATCCTGAGAATGTGTGGAACAAAGGTAATGGAGCACATGACAAAACATAAAAGCAGGAAAATGACAAGTAGTGTACAGGTATCTTTTCTATTCCATATAGCACATGCTGCCCTTGGAACATCAACTTTTCGAGCTTAATATTACAAAATACTAAGATTCAGGGAACTGAATTTAATAAAGATAGGATTTGAAAGCTATTATGGGCATTTGACAAGACAAAAAGAGGATGGAGTTGACATAAGTGATCAGGAACCACCAAAAATACTCATGGCAAGAGTCTGTTCCATCAAAACTAAAGGAGACAATCTGGACTGGAGAACAAGTTTGAGAGAATGAAACAAGGAATGAAACACAACTTTCAACTACATGCAACGGAGATGAGAGAGAGCAGCTGAGTAAATTTTAAACAGAGTCACTGTACAACAGGGCATTTCAAATGGAATGAATTCCATCTTGTTGCAATATTTCAGTTTTGGTGGGAATGCCAAGTCAATTATGGAATACAAAGATTTAACTTGCAACCCATTATTTATTGACCCTGAATATCTGACTGCTGTCAGACATTCTACCACATTGTGAAATTCTTGGCAAGATCACAAAAGCAATATTGTGACATTAGTGCTTCAGGACACATTTATGTTCTCTCCTGAGTCATTACACCAATATCTAGAACACTAACAAAACACACTACAGACTGCTAGATTTAAAACTTCAGCTACAGCTTATGTCATGTGAAAGTCACAGACATATCAGCAGTGATCTAAGTGCTACAAAACTGCAGATTATTTCCAAATAGTTTTTAGGAAAATTTGGGTAAGTAGCAAATGCAATTATTGTACTCTGCTCTTTTAAACTGTAGATTTCACTGCCTCTTCTAAGTTCTCTTTAAAGTATTAGTGTCCCTTGTTAAAAACTACTGTGCTATAGAAAAGATGCATATTTTATTGCTTTACAAGGGAAAAAAAAGGGAGGTCTCTGTGACCTTCCCACTAGTTGGAATGATCACATTTCTTTTGTAGCAAAGAGTTGACACTAACATACCTGAACCAAACTTTTTGGTTTAAGTCTTTTGTTGTTCAAAACACTGGTAAATTCCCTACTTTACCACTATATATCAAAAGAGACAAACTTCTTTTTACCTTTATATCCCTGGTCTGTTTCCCTGAGATCAATCACAGTAATTGGTTTAAAATTTAAGTCCCACAAGCGAACGCAGCCATCCCTGCCACCAGTGGCAAATCCTTCTTCACATGCATTCATGCTGAAAATTCCTGCCTAAAGAGAGAAGTCATTTTTAACAGACACAGATTAGAGAGAGAGATATTAGAGATACCAATATCAAAATGGAACCCTGTGCATGCTGGTATTATCTTCCAGTCTTCCTACCTGTGACACTGGTGAAAATATCGTAAATGTATGCAGCTAATGTAAGCTTTAAATATGAAAGTCAGAAATGGAAACAAACTCAAAATGAGCAGAATTCCCATTCAGCAACAAACAGTAAGATAAGAGAATTGTTGTAACACTGCTTTAATCCTGATGATGATCAGGATGCTGCTTCTTACCCCTAGAAAGACTTTAGTTTCATATCCTCTTTCCTTGGGGCCTGGTCCAACTCTCACACACGCCAGTAAGATTTCCCCTGATCTTTATTGGCTTGGTTCAGGGCCTTTGTTGCTATTGCTCAGCTTTTGTGCAACCAGACCAAAAATATCTGGGATTTTTTTTACATCTTAAGCCAAGGAAGAGTGATTTAAAATTTAAATTTAGAAGGAAACCAGAAGAAACACAGTGATCACTTTACACCATTTGAAAATATATACGCTCCTATTTTAAAGGTGGACATGAGGAAACAAAACCTAACACATTTTCTTTAACTCACTTGATACAGGTTTTCTTCAGGATAATGAGCAAGCAAGGATGATTAAAATAAAGATATTGTATCCTCCTAGGAACTATATTTGAAGTAAACAAGATACATTATCTAAATAGCACACACTTTCTTTTTGCCAAGAACCTACACAACATACTGGTCTTATTTTCAGAAGTAACTCACATATTTCAGTTAGCAGAACTACTTGGAAGGGCAACTATGGCTAATAAGTGTATGAGAAGTTAAAATACTTGGTCTATATTTATTGAAAATATTTAGTTATGACAGGAGAGTATAAAAATCAATGGAAAGGCCAATCTTTCTCTGTAACTCCACTCCAAAGAAGAGGTAGAACAGTCAATAATACGCATTTATCTTGTATAATATTATTCTGAAACTTCAGTTTTGTGAAGTTTCATTGGCTGAGGGTTGGATTTTACAGTAATGAATAATATCAACCCCAAAAGTGAAAGCAATTTTCAAAGGAGAGATTGGTTTTGGGGGAAATAAAGCTGTACATTTACAGAAAAACTTAGGATCCAGTGTTGTGGCCTGTGAGAATTCCCAGGTACTCATGGACTATTCTCTCCTACAAAGATGTTCTTCCTTCTTGGATTATAAACTAAGGAAGATATCATAATGGAAATATGGACTGTTTGTTTCTCTAGCATCAGGTAACAATGATGCCATTTTTCAAGTTGAGAAAAAAAGAAATCTTTCTGCTTCTTCAGAAAAAGCATATTATTACTAGAATGTCAAATGGCAATCAAAATTGCAAGACTAGTGTGACAGACCTCATTTTTTTGTATGTGTCATGGCCATCCTCAGGATACAGACTTTGAGACAAGCCATATTTTCAGGAGCAGTACGTGCCTAAACAGAAATGTAGTGAAATTTTTAAGTCATAAGCAGATTAGAAGGCTAACTCCCATTATCTCTAACATCCTGAAAATCCTCTTTCTGTTTCTTTAGGAGCCTAGAGATTTTTGAAAATACAACCCCAACTGTATTTGTTTCTCTCTGTGTGTCCATCTGCCTGTTTTACTGCATTAACCTTTTAGTATCATTGAGCAAATAAAAGACTAGAGGAATTTTGGCTCATTTTGTACACTATACTGAATTCTGCCCAAGTTCTCACATATTTAAATCTTTTAAAGCTCCTTTTGGAATGCAATCTTGATAATAGAATTATTCTCTTTTCTCTAATTAACTCCTTCCAAAATCCATGATTTAATTAGTCAGTATTAAAAAAAGAATCAGACATTTGGTGATGTGGGAAGCTGGCTGAATGTTCTGAAGATAAGATCAAGTGGATCCAGGATTAATCTGTTTTCCATTTCACAGAACATCCTTATCTTGAAAAGGACATACTGGTTGTCAAGGAGATTTGGCAGATGTTGTGCTTGCTCAATCTCTTGAAATGCAATGGGCCATTCTGGTTTCAGTCTATATGCCACGGGAAGAGAAGATTTAGATGAACACTAGAAAAAAGGTCCCTCATTAATGGGGATTGTAAGTACCTAATGGAAGAAGCTAAGCTTAGCTACTCTTTAATTTCATTGTTAGGTTCACACAATGTCTTAAAAAGACAGATACTTTACTTTGGTAACTTGGCCAGACATAATTCTTCCATTAAATCTTTCCTTTTAAAAACTGTTAATATTATTAACGCAAATCCACTTTGGAGTCTTCATGCTTCTCTTAAAGACAATTTCAGGCCGAAGGATTAACATAATTTGATTCTTGATGATCAATAGCCTTCTAGCAGTAATGAGAAGCAAACTGCATTGACTTGGATTGAATTGAATAACGTGAGCAACAGACTGATTGTGCTCCTGAAGCAAAACAAAACGTGTAGAGCGAAGGCTTCCATCTTCAAAGTTACAAAGTTTGACATACAGAGTGCATTCTTCTCTTACAACATTTTCATTACACTCTCCAATAACAGGAAAGTTCTGGAAAAAAAATTCTCAAATTGATCACCAGTTTTCTCAGCATGCAGAATATTTCCTATTTTTCCAATACAACCACCTGGTATCACATCTGTGTTCCCTCAAAGCTGAAAAAAGGGGTTGAATGGGAGCAAACAAAGAAATAAATGCCCAGATCTACCAGAAATAATAGGTGAAAGCTGGAGAAGCACAAGAAGAACTTGACAAAGATGGTTTCTACTGCATTAATATTTTGTCACTGTTTGTATCCAAGAAGCTTCCAACAGTGTAGTCGTCCCAGGTTTTCTATTGCTGCTGGACTTACCTTGCCTCCAATGGCCAAAAATCAGGTGTTAATTTATCTAAATGCAGTGGTTTATATAAAATCCACCACACTCTTACTCTGCAATTCCTAAAACACGACTGCAGTTAGCTATAATTAGAACCAAGATTGAAAGATCATATGGAAAACTGAGAAGCAACGGATTACTACTGAGCAATATGGAGAATACCAGTTCAATAAGAATTCCAGTACCTCCTTTTTACTCCTAGATAGAATTCAGGACATAGATGCTAACATGTAAAGCAACACATACGTTGAGTAGGTATTTGAAGATACTGTCTCTCCCAGTATGTACAGCACAGCAAGGAAATGGGTTACAAATGTTTAAGGTTGGTGTCAGTAATTTTACAGTGGAGACCCACTACTCTGAAATTCAATCTACAAATCACCCATGAAACAGTTTAAAAATAGGCATATTACTATAAAAATGTAAGACATTTGTCTACATACACTTATTTTGATGAAATAAGTGGACAGTTACCTTTCAAATCCATGACTGGTGTAAGCAGCTGGAGAAAAACATTACTTGACAATGTTTTGGTACATGATACCAGCTTAAAACCATTCATTTAAGTTCATTATATTGTTTCCATCTATATTTAATTAGTATTCAGCCAACTAACATAGGCGTGCAATAGTTTTAACAGAGTGCCAGTTACTTAACCTCAAGTCTGTTATTTAACCTCAGTTTCTGACATCAATCCACACAACTTTAATGTGTACCTTCGAAAGACTATCTCAGAATAAATTATTCAGCTGCTGAGAAAGCATCTTATGTACCTTTACTATGCAAGGCAAAGGCATAGCACACAAGAATCTTTAAAACATACAGTGTTTTTGAAAAAGCATACTGTTTTCTTTTAAGACATACACAAAAGATGTCACTCGGGTATTAACAGCCATGAACTATCTTGAATTTAGAATATATAAGAGGATAAAACAAATGGAAGAACTCTGTGCCTTTACTCTTAAGCCCTGCTCATTTCCATCTTTTCCTACTTTTCATTTCCACATCTACGTGAGTGAAGTCTCCAGCCCTCTTCTAATGACTTCTGTAGTCATCCCATCCTATTTGCTTTCAACTTCTTTGTTTCTACTCAGATAGGAGTGTGCCAGAAACTCTTCTTTCTCTGCCTACAGTTCTTAGTATTGCTGTGACAGAAGACAGATAATCTGTCTAAAGTGTGAGTTCTTAGTTTGCTTGATAGTGTTAAAGTCACTATCCATTTCCTTGCTTGTTTATGCTGGGACAGCATGGCTTATTTTTCCACCTTTATTACTCTTAAAATAAAAATAAATTTAAAAAAAACCAACTATTTTCAGTGAAGGTAACTAACAAAGAGAGGCAGCCTTTCAAAAGAATCCATTTTCAATATTACTGCAGACAACTGCCAGACAGATGGTATATCCTCACATCACTAACATGCTTTGGAAAATATTTTCCTGCATCTCAGATACCTCCTGTTTATGCTGCAAGAAAGGAATACATGCAATATTGATGCAAATAATGAGACATGCTCTCCTTTAATAAATTTTCCCTTTAATTCAAGCCTGTTGAGGAGTAGTGATGAGGCATGATAAACAGGCATACAGGGATGACAACTCCAACACTATCACACCAAAGAGAAATCTGTATCAATTCCCTACTATGCACATGCTGTGCTTTTAACAACATATGCACATCACAAATGTTATCATTTGCACTTGCATTTTCTTTTAAAAGCATGGTCAAGGAGGATGTGATTTATGAAATTAAGTACAAAGTCACTGTAAAAGATGATGGTAATAGTACAGTGTGGCTGAAGAAGCATTCTTATGTCAAGCTGCTGTGTTTTGTCCTTACAATAGCCTGACAATATCATCATTTAAGGTAATAGTTTATTGAAAAACAAGGTTTCATTTTGTTAGAACGTGAGATTTTATTGTGGGTTTTTTTTCCCCTAAAATTGGTGAGATTTGTAGTGACTCTTAACTTCTTGTGAAAATGAATTCCACAGCCATGGACTAGTGCCTCTACTCAATTTTCGTATTGCAAAGTACAATTCCATTGAGCCTAAAAGGCCAGAACCAAAAATAGAAAGCTAGATGAGACCTCTTCCAGGGTCACCTGAGCTCTGTCCACTGACACTACTGAAGATAAGGAGCAGAGCACTTCAAATTTGATCCTGTGATCAACAAAGAACCAACAGAGCACATTAGATAATGGAGCAACAACTTCTCATCATCCTACATTTATCAGTTGGATCATTTCAGACTAAACCAGCTGAAAGGCCCTGCATGACTCTGAGAAATGACCTGCTGCAATTCCTAAGTACTCCAAGCAACAAATAAGTGAATATACAGGACAGGTGTCTCCTCCAGCACTGAAGAGGATGGGAGGGTATCCCCTGAGCAGTTTGGGGTAACAGACATAATGCACTCTTTTCTCTGGGAATCCAGGACTGTATAAGCAACATAAGCATCTCTGAAATTTCGTTTTACTAACTTGAATATCAAAAAGTAAATGTCCATGTCACCTTAGGTGTAGAATACAACAGAACACTACTGAAGACTAAATATGAACACTAAACACTAAAGCTGTAGAGTAAGAATGAGGGACTATTTGAAGGCGAAAATATCCCTTCATAGTTCTTGCTTTATAATATGGGCCTTCTTGAATACATTTAGTATTTCTATGGATGCATACAGGAGTGTGTATTGATTACCAAGTCCTCTATCAATGACAATGGGAGACAATAAATAAATAGATGCCTAAATGTACTTCTCAATCCAGCATCCACTTCATACTCTAACAGTCACTTTATACTGTAACAGTGATCACATTAGACATACTGAGTCTCTATTACTGAAAACGTTTAGGAACAGACCAGAGGGTCTTGCACTGCCCTTTACAACACTCCAGAAATTGATTTAACATTTTAAAGTAGTTTAAACAAGACATACTTACAGCGTGTGCTCCCTGTATTGTCCGTACAAGGTTGAT
This sequence comes from Chloroceryle aenea, assembly GCA_013399075.1. Taxonomy (NCBI): domain Eukaryota; kingdom Metazoa; phylum Chordata; class Aves; order Coraciiformes; family Cerylidae; genus Chloroceryle; species Chloroceryle aenea. The sequence continues at coordinate 43,130 of VWZY01009555.1, forward strand.
CCCCTTCCACACATAGATATCTCCATTCAGTGCACCAGAATATGTCACTTCATCCCTTGCACAGGCTAGGCACAATATAGTTTGGAGATCACCAGTTTTGCCAAAAACACCACGTTTGGGTGTCAGTGAGTTGCCACACAAGGTCCAGAACTGCAATAAAGTAGATATTTTGCTAACAGAATTTCATATTTACATCTGAAAGTGAAGTACCTTATCTCCAAAAGACAGGATCATTCCTACCCTTTTCGCTGCTTTAGTTGTCCTGTTGGTTAACCACTTCTTATGTTTTTAACTAACTGCAACATGTGAAACATTTCCTCACTGCTGACAGGTCACTCTTACACTGCCTCAGCACGTTCCAGCTATACATTTATGAAACTATTTCACAGCAAGTCTCTCTGTTACCAATACTCTATTCAGAATTCTGAGCAGAGCCAACAGTTAATGCAGGATAACATAATCAGTTAGAATGCACAGATTTTTGTGCCAGTAATACAATACTGCAATTAGGAAATAACCACACACTGATCAGACAAATCCCTAGGTCTTAACTAGTGTATCTTTAAGCAAAGTACACAGGCCACAGATGATGATGTTGCTTGAGCAGTAACTGCACAACCACTGCATAAATCAAACACCTACCTCCAATATGGAAGTAGATAACGTATCTAAGAAAAGTAATTCCTCACTTGGAATTATCTACATAACTTAGGGAATATTACAATTTGGATAAAATATCATGTGAGGGAAAAACCATGATAATATCACAAACAGAGAAGTCATTCTTGATATCTGAAAGAACAGGGGATGGCTTAAGAAAAATACACATCAACAAACATCTCTTGCCTGATCCAAATGCCTGTAAATCCCCAGGATTCACATTTTTAGTTAATGTTTGGTTAAAAAAGGAAACACCCATTATTTTTAAAATGCCACTGTTATTTTAAAAGGCTTTATAGAGCCTTAAAAGTGGTGCAGACTATTTTTTGCTTATCTAAATGGCTATGTTTTGACATCATAAGGCCACCTTAAATGTAATAAATCACTGGTGGCAAATATTAGCTCACTATTAGCATAACAGTCCTTTTAGATCTTGAAATAGAAAAAATAATTACTAATCAAGCTCATGGAAATCTGTAAATGACATGCTCACCACTACACTAAATCAAAGATGTATGCAACCCAGCCAACATGGAACACTCTTTCAATAAACCATTTACATATATTAACCTGAAAGTTCACTTCATAAAAAGCAACACGTTTCCCACCATAGGAACCTACAAATAAGAGCAATACAGAAATTTCAAGCTGCCATCTACTGCTGTTCTGGGGTAACACAGAAGACAGTGCACAGGAGAAGGTAGGGACTTTAGGAAACACATTTGATGGCAATCCAGCATTGATAATACTGCTGACAGAGTTTAAACTGAAAAAGAAGCTGGCAGTTTGTACATGGATCAAACAAAATCTGCTTGAAAAAGGCATGAGCTGTCCAAATCACAAATCTTGTATCAGGTACAGAGTACTCAAAATGACAAAGGTAGGAATAACAGCAGGGAAAGGGAAAATGGAAAGCAGAAAAAGGAAAACTAATTGAAAGAAAAAGAAAGCATCTTCCTTTCTCTTTCCCCTGTATGTATCCCCATACTCTCTCAAATTGTAAGAACTGCATTTTTAAGTCATTTCACCTCCATAGTGTAACAATTCATTAACTGCTCAAGAATCAGAAACTTGAGGATCTGGACACATCTTAACTGTGGGCATGCTGTCTTGTGCTGCACTGGATCTCAAAGAGCATGTTTTGGACACCCTAAATTTAAATTTTATTACATTTATTACATACACTGCTACTGACAACTATTTCAATCCTTCTGTATTCTTTCTGTCAGGGCAACAACTCTACTGAGCAGAGCTAGTCTGCTTTCCACTATATATATATAAAATATATACTATAAAATCTCTAAAGTAATATTATTCTTACAAAGGACCTTTCAGATTATAATTATATATTCCCTTTAGATTCTATTTGATATGTTTTATAGAAGATAAACTACTGCAGCATAAATATTGTATGAATTGTGATTTCATTACCTTGATGTGTTTTACGCCACAGCTGACGAGCTTGTTTGGCTGGTACAAATCCCAAGAAATATCAAATATCTGCATTACAAAAAAAAAAAAAAAAGGGATATCAGCAGAGATGGCCTTTCTAGCACGGGACAGTTCAATCAGCAAAAGCTTGTAGCAAATTAACAGTCTGAAATGCTTAAAATGGAACTATTGGAATAACATTTTTACCCCTTCATTCAATACTGAAATTGCAATGTATAGCTCATAGCAGTTCTGTTTGGGTTTTTTCCCTAGAGTAATTATAACTCATAAATAAGACAACATTAAGGTTCATTTACTGACTAGAAAAATTCAAGCAATTACTTGTATTTTGATTTCCCATATGGGGATTAGGGTTTAGGAAGTGAACTGATTTTGCACTTCCCTTACATGCTTAAGGTCTCAACAAGCCATACACAAACAAATAGGGAGTTAGGCATTTTATTTTAGAATAAATGTACATATCTTAAATATCTTCACATATCTTAATACATATCCAATCTTTATGCAAATTCAGTTTCTAAAACATTAAACATTTTTTGTTCAGACATAGCTCCTGTACACATACAGAGCCATGGCTCAGCAAACTAAAACTGCATTGACACTCAAATTCTTTAGTTACACTTACTCTGTCTGTGTGACCAGGAGCCACTGATAACAATTTTCCTCTTCTCCAGTCCCATACACAAACTGTGTTTTTCGAATCCAAACCAACAGAGACCAACCGCTAAAAATGTCCAAATTAAATAACAATAATTTAATACATTAATGAAAGCTAGAATCATCACTTGGAATTACAACAAGCTCTTAGCATATCTGAGTTAGAAGCAATAGCAACATTTTGAGATAGAAGAAAACTAAGGAAACATCTCCTGCCAAAGCATCCATAGATGCATCTCTTCAGTTGCCACATAACGATCATAAGTTGAAAGCTATTTTGGATAACAAGATATTTCTGATTTATAATGCTTTTATATATATATGTATATAATTATATATAGCACACATGGCCAGCAGCAGTCAGGAGATGTTTGCAAAAAGGAATAATCACTCTGAAGTTAATGAAACTACAAGTGTTTACCTTCAATTACATATAATTTGTAGAAGTATTTATTTTACAAGGTCAAGAGATACAAAGAAAAAACTCTTTTCTTCAATCCTTTTAGAAAGAAGGAAAAGGTTAAAAACAGTTAAAAGCTTTGAGTCCTTTGCTTGATTCTTCAAAGCACATCTGAGTAACTAACTATTCCTTACTGAATCCTTTCTCAAACCAGAATCTAAGAAGACCCTGACCATACAAATTTCACCAAATATTTAGTACTCAGAAAGAGTCTGAAGGCAGTTAAACTGCAGAACCAGGAAGGACAAAAAGATCATTCCAGGAAAATATAGAAAAATAAAAGTCTGAGATCTTCCTATGCTCTGCAGGGGGTCTTGTCTTCAGTTGCAAAGACCGAGTGCTATTCTGCACAGCTTTCTGAACACAAATCATTGACCTTAACAGGCAACATCCCCCTTGTACTGTATCTGTTAACAGTCAGAATGTTAATATTCCTAGAAAAATTCTCAGCAGAAAGATAAACAGTATTAAGGATTAGATTAAAAGAAAATTAGTGATTTTGAGCTTTGCTTTAAAAAAATAAGTGTTTAATTTACACATGAATCGTGACATGTTAATCTTGATAAACGAAAGCTTTACAAACTTTTAGGACTTTTTTTTTCCCCTGTTCAGAAGTTAATACCTACACACACATTAAAGACAATCTGATTTTCAACTTCTATGTAGATTACCAAAGAGTTTGTAAAGCAAAAGCAAACCACAAACTTCCCAAAGACTGAAATCTATTCCCAATACCATCATTTCTTTACTCTCTGTAAAGCTCCAATATTCTAAGAATTAAAATAAACAAGTTAAATACAATTGCCATCCATGCTCCCTATTTATTAAGACAAGTACAACAGAGAAAAGATAGAGCTGTCGAGTAGAAATGATGCTCTAGAAAGGAGATGACTCTAGAAGTTGACCCCCTAAGTAATGAGAAACCTAAATGATAAAATCTGTAGATCATTCCAACAAACTAAAAACCTCTCTACAATAATTACACCATATTTCAACAGAAGCAAGTTACAGATGGGCTTTCCTTCATTTGTGTTCCATAGAGCTCTATTTGATAACTGTCTTAAGGACAGCAACTGGTGTCTAAGCACATCCTCACCTGAGAAAGCAGTAGTAAGTAACAGATACAGAACTTTTTAGCAAGCAAAAGAAATTGAGAATATAGGTAAATCTGAATATCACACTGCAAGGCTAAGCAGGAGGGTGAGAAATGCTGCATAAGATCAGGAGAGCACAACTGCAGAAAGGACTTTCATGGCTAATACCTCTCCAGCTGCTACCTAGTGTGTCTTTTCCATTTTTAATTCATCCATCAAGAAAAGCCTCTTTACTCACAGTAGGAAGTGAGTCTGGTAAAAATTATCTCCCTCATAAGTAGCATCTCTGAGAAACAATTTACTACTCAGAAAATGTCCTAAAGTAGCAAAATTATAATCCAATAAACCCTCTTTCTTTGTTTTTTCGATCCAGGCTATATGTCTGAACAAAGACTCCAATGTGGAGAGCCACCAGAGCATGCAGAAGGCATGACAGAGAAGGGGATACTGCCTGAAGACATTCAGAGCCTAAGATGAGTAGCTCACTGTGTGTGCACACCCCTGCACAGAGCAGGTCCACTACTTCCAGCGCTCTGCCATAACCCTGAACTGCTGGCCACAGAGCACAAGAGTCTCCCTACCACCCCATCTTCATTCAACACTCTTTTGAAGATAATATGAATTAACAAATGTGTGTATTTTTCAGTCACTACCAATGCCAACTTTTTTCCTCAACTTGAGAATAAACAGGGAAACCTTGGGTCAATACATTTCCGTGGAAAAAGAGAAAGCCACATGACAAGATTTCTGACAGAGAAACAATTTATTTAGGTGTTTGAAAAAAATAATATGAATTACCTACCTGCCCATCTAAATCAAAAGCCAAGCAAGCAATGCCATGTGTGTGAACATCTTTCAGAACAGACACAGTTTGCACAGTGTACGAGTCCCACACGCAGATGTACGGCTCTTTTCCAACTTGACCTGTTGCCACCAACACACGTTCAGGATGCAAGGCAAGGCTGACAAAACAAACAAAAAAAAAGATATAAAATATTTTTGCATGAAACTTCTGTATTTGCCTAGTTGGCTGCATTACTATTTTTCCTTTAAAATGTTTTTACAATATCTTCCCATTGACAGCAGGTATTACTAAGTCAGTTTGTATCACAGATTCCACAAGAGCTGGAAAATTCCCTTAATAGAGTACAGGCCACCACCACCTTTCTTGAACTTGAACCTTCAGACCTTCTCCAATCAAATTAATTGCTGAATAGTCATTAATCCTATGTTCCAAAATACACAGGATATTAGGATTAGACTTCAGATGACTAAACTGAAATTAAGATTATCTTAAATGTCTTCATTTTAATACAGAACAATTGGGAACAGTTGATTGTAAATAAGTATTAATTTTTCACATTTCAAATGCTGCAGAGAATTTTGGTTTAGTTTAGAGGATCACCACAACTGTTTTGTCAAACCTGGGACCAAGTGAGAACCCATTCTAGGCAGCAAGATAGTTTTTTGTTTTGTTTATTCAAGCAAGCTGCAAGGAAGGATACGAGGCCTGAAAATTCATATTCCATAATATAGAAAAGTACCCAAGAATATGTTCTAATAGAAACCCAAACAAGATACTGGATGCCTAGGTATGGCAGTCCAAAAGTATGTGAGAAGTACCACATGTAAGTCAGTCAGATAAAGCTTCCAAAGCTGGCTATTTAATTAGGCTAAAAGATTTCCTCCCCTAACTAATCACAGAATAACGATGTTGACTAACAATATCTACTGAATGTATTTATCTTCTCAGCATCCCTTGGGAAGGAGAAACACTGAGCACTTGGCAATGGCAAGATAATCTTACACCTGAACACAGACTTTGATGGATGCAGCTCAAAGGGTAGAAACAAGAAAAGTTTATAAACAGAAACAACCAGGATAAACAGAAAGTTATCCAAATAAAAAAATAATAAAAAAAGATGTATATGTTTTCTATATACAAAAAAGAGGAAGAGAAAACCATGTTAGAAATTGCTTAATAATTCACAAGGTCATTACACCAAACCCTTTTTTTTTTTTCTATTTTAATATAGTTTTTCAGTTAGATGACATTGCTTCACACATTCCATATGCACAACTCTAAGAATCTTTAACTCCAAAGTTCCCCTTTTTTTTTGACAGGGCAACTTCTAATTAAAAAATAATGCAGAAAGGAGCTGGCAGGCAAAACCTATCACATTTCACTTCAGTCCTGCCACCTAATCCTGACCAACACCTGCACATCTCCCAGAGCACACACAGGCAGATGGCGTATGCATGGGGAAAGAGGAAAAGCATCCAGAGAAGCAGCAAATAGTGCATCTGAACTGATCTCATTTTTACAATGACACCACAGTGAGGGAGCTACGAGGCCATATGGACAACAAAGAAATACAAGAAGAGTGAAAATTAAAAGAATAAGCAAAAGGAAAAGCAAACCAAACTCCTGGAACTAGGAGAAAAAGTAAAAACACAGCAGTCTTATGACTGATTCAGGACCTCTTCAAACCCATACTTAGCTCTGCACTGTGCAGCTTCAAGAAAGTGAAAACCTCCCCACAACTGCGACTTTGACAAACACTCCAGCACCACCCTGGACACAAACATATGCACAGGAAGCACCCCCACATCACACCTCACAGAACACTTGCCAGAAACCAAAAATGAGCTTGCCATGTTTTTAACTAAAGACCAAAAGTGACAGACAAAGTGCATCAGGGGTGGAAGGGACAAGGGTGAAGGCACTACGAAGGGTCAGGAAAACACCATCCTAGCCCAAGTGTGACAACTAATTCCACTAAAAGCTTATTATGGGAATATAGAGAATGTTTCCTCTCTAATTAATAAATGGCAATATCATACTATTAATTATTTCTATATCATTATATAACTGGCTTTAACAACTGAGCTCAAATTCTGCCTTGATATTGGATAATTCAGCACAAATGAAGATCCAAAGTCTCTATTTTAATCACAACAGACAATGCTGGAGAATTCCTGATGTCATTTCCCTATCATTTCAGTCTCTATGGTAAACTACTAACGACTATGATTTTCCTTGATGGTCAAGCCTTAGCTATTATTACAGCCATGAAGCAACGTGCAGAATTCTAGGGCCGAAATTTTGAGTCCTCATCAAAACTCCAGGATTAGACTCCAATTTTAAGTAATATGGAGACCCTTTTTGGTTCCTTCATTGGACTCACAGTATCTTGATCTAACCTCTAAAGCAAAAAGCATTGCTATAGCTCATATATTGAAGAGCTTTCATTACCAAAACAGTTCTGAGCAATGCACTCTAAATACCTTCTTAGGGTAGAAAGAAAAAAATAGAACTAGAACGGGTGCCCAGAAATGGATAACCATAAAGTTTTGCTACACAGGGACTACACTGACTCATGGGCATGATGCAATTACCACAATCAATCCGGATACCTCAGTTAGGATCTCCAAGACATCTCCACAGAGGTGTTAACAGAGTAGAACTGTTGGGATTGCATTTGAAGAGGTTCCTGATTACCCAACCAGTCGGTCTCTGAGGACAGGCAGAGAAGTCTGAGCGTGGCTCAGCTCTTAACAGCTTCCAAAGCCATTGGTGTGGGCTCGGCAGACTCACCCCCTCACGTGGATTTTCTTGCATTTTTTTCTCCCAGGGACAAGGAGGAGATGCCTTAGTGGAATGAAAAGCTCTGTACTCAGAAGGAGAACTCGTTTTCCTTTTCCTGCCCTGGTAATGAAAGCTGGGATGACCTATCCAGGTTAGAAAGCTGAAACTGTGCTTGCATCTAGCCCACACAGCTAGACTGTAAACTTGTGCCTGATTTCTTTCCTCTCCCTTGAAGGATGACTAAGCTGATGAATGAGATATCACTGCTTGCCCAAAAAAGGAAACAAATATTCCTAACAAGACAAGTTCTTCAGGCCTTCTTGATTGCTTCTGGTCTTTCTGATCGGGGCTTTTCAAGAACAGATGTTAGATCTAACATAGTGTTCTGAAGAGGCAGATGTCACCATGAAATAAAGTAGGAATTAGTCTAAAACTGCTACGTCAAATTAAGTTGACAATGGCTATAACATCTGATAGTTCTCAGAAGAGCTGAGAAGAAAATTCAAAAAAATCTGCCTGTCACTATTGCAACAAAACCAAATAGCTGGTTTGTAAAGAACTGAGATTTCCAGAGGTATTTCTGACAGGTCTTTTTCTAGACAGATATTCAAAGCAGGCTGAACTACAGTACTCATTCTGACAGTATAAAGGGGGTATGTTTCACAATTTACTGCATTCAAGCTCCTCTTCTGTACTTCAGATAGAAATGGTTCTTATTCCCTTTTGGAGCACCACGTAAGCATTCCCACCATTCTGACCATGCACAATACCTACCTTAGATTAATGATATTAAATATTGATGGCAGACAATGAAAAAAACCCAACCCAGTATTAAAACTGTCCATCCTGTGTGTTTGGGATATGATCAGCAACACGGACATGGCTCTCCAGTTTGTGTGAGGTTTGCAGTGACAGTGGGTCATGAAGGAGAATACTCTATAATAAACTACACTGTTACAAAAGAAATGAAGATTTTTTTTCCATCTTTAATTGGTTTGTGCTGAGTATTAACAGGCATTTATTAATACAGACAAGCTGCAGACAAGGATACAGTATTAAAGATGATGTTTCCTTAGCAACAATATTGGATGAAAATCCAAGAATATATTCATGTGACTACTCTGAGCTTCATAAAACTAGGGCACCAGTGAAAATGCACAAAAGAATACTGCAGTGAAATAACAGCATCTCAGATATCTATTAATTAAAAGTTAATTTCAAGTGTGAAATCATTTCAATGAGTAAACACAGAAAAATATTTTCATTGTATGCTTATAGACATTTTACACTTAGTTGTGGGATATTCTCATTTGCTGCCATTTATCCCTAGATATTTATTTCCCTAGAAAGAATGACAGGAAAAACTTGATACTATTTCTGTCACCTAGTTAGAGTTGTTAAAGCAGAAAGACCTGTAACCAGCAAACATCTTTTATCAAAGTTGAAATAGATCAAGTCAGAGAACACTTAATTTGCACAGGCAAAACAAAGCAGCACTCATCACGGAGCATCACTACTGGCTCTACCATACAGCTATTGTCATAGCACCAATAATGGCAAACCCAGCTTCCTGCATCCCTTAAATTGCACAAGCATCCAACTTCAAAGTCAGGGAGAACAGGAGACAGGGAGGGTGAATTAAAACTGTACACTGCTTATTCCCAGCTGCAGTTTATCTCATTACCATTCCATAATCTCCTCTTTCAGATGTGAATCTTTTTAGATTAATGTTTATAAGCAACCTAGAGAATCTAAATTGCTTTGGGCTCCTATCTATTCCAAATGTCAGCAGAAAGGGGAAAGAAATTAAAATAATAAATAAAAAAGACAGACCAGATGAACTTGAAAGAGATGGAAACAGTTGGAGAGTACAGCAACACTGACAGGAAGTTCCCAACTCATCAGATATGAAAATTGAGGAAAACTATTCTGGGAACTATATGCCACTTCATGCAGATGCCCATTTTTGTCTTGCATAGTCACATCTTCCACTGCTGAAGAAGGGATTGACTTAATATTTCTAGTAAAAGTCACCATCTCTAGAAAAGATGAAGAATAAAGATGCTCCCCTTCTTTTCAAATACAAATGATTTTACCAGTGCCTAAAGGAGAACTCATGTCTGAGCCCTTTTCCCAGTATACTACAGGATCATGACATTTCCATCACAAGGATTTCACTATCTGAGAAAAGTTTATTTTCTAACATGCCCCTTGAAAAAGAAGGTAGCAAAATTAGGGTCACACAAGAGTCAGATATATCATATACTCCAAAATTATTTGGAGATGCACTTGCTAAGACAATGTCCTATTATCTTTTACTAACTAATCATATGAAAGAAGTAATTATTATAATAAGTAACTTGCTTAAGGTACAAAACTTTGTTTCTAAATTTTCACTATCATAGTAAAAACCTTCTCCACAAGAGATTTACAACAGTTCTTTTCAATCTAAAACAGAGGGGAGGACAAAGAAATCAACCCTTAAATCATTAACACTTAAACCTGAAGTTTATTTTATGTCTTAACTGAAACTTTAAAATTAAAACCCAAACATTAGCCTTTGGACAAACCCTTCAGAAGAATTATTTTATTCCACCATGCTAAGATACTGCCTATTGCTATCATAACAGCATTGCAAACACAATAAAAAGTCAACTTCATAATGCTGTCAAGAAAATCAGCCAGGAGCATAATCTACCTTCCTACCTATATCAAGAGGATGACAAATTAAAACATCAAAACCAGAGGTAAGCAGAAACATAATTGCTTTTACTGCAGTTTGGAAGAGCTACAAGATTAGGGCAGTCTTCAAACTTTCTGAAAAAAATCCTTGATGATTTTCCATGTTCCAACACTATTAAGCCTTTGCTTATAGCTCCTGTTCTTCTCTGATGCTGTCCCAGAGCCTCACGTTGTCACATTAGTTCTGAGAAAAAGAGCCAACTACCAATTCAAGAAAAACATTTTTCTACAGCAATAAAATGCTGTCTCATTTAAATATTGACCTGATCCAACACTGCCTGCGAGTGCTGAAAGACTCTGATCAGAAGGTGATGTGACTGGTGGCTATGAAAAGCACGATGCATGAAGGCAAGTTCATGAGGCTGTGGCTCCTTGCAGTGTTGATCTACTTTAGTTGAATTCTAGTAGAGTTTAGATGTCTAATTGTGGTTGGATACTTTTCATATTACTATTCATGTAATTTGAATGTGTGAAAATAATGGTTTAATGGTATGTAGGCGTCTGAAACTAAAAGCACACCAGTCCCACTTCAAAACTGAATCCAGGAAATACTTTATTCTGTATTCCTAAAATATTTTCATTTTATTAAACCAAATCCCAATGATATTTTAAAAGGATCACATGCAAATCTCTTGGTAAATAAAAGAATTACAATGAAGACTTGACAATAAATCCTCCAAAGAACATCCTACAACCTGGTACAATGCAAGTCCCAGCACAACTCTAGAACTACCCAGAAAACTCAAGGTTTATCTCAAACTAAAAACAGATCATTCTCTCTCCCTCTGATCTGTTTAAGATGTGAACATAATTCTTCCCTTCCAACTTTTACACACTTGACAATTGGAGATCACTTAACATAAAAAGCTGGACAGAACATAACTGGGACATTGTCCTTGTGAACCATGGCACAAAATTAAATGGTCAGCAGAGAAACTCTCTCATTTCTCCTAGCAATTATTTCTGATGTAAGAAATGTCATTTTGACTGACAGACAAAAGCAGATACTTGAGCTAGAAGCTCATAGGCACACTGATTAATTTAATTACGATATAATTTATGTCCCATTAAGTACTGAGGTCTTTAATGGAGGGAAATAAACTGATTATGCCCTTAAAGATCACCAGGAGAGAATTAGTAAAGGTGAATCCATCTACTCTTAAACAAAAACATGGCACCATATAAGCCTAAGAATAAGATGAGAAAACCTGATTTTTAAGTTGCTTATCTAAACTTTTTGGTTTTGGAGGGGGAAACAACAAACAAACAACAACCACCATCAACTAGTCCCTGAAAATATTATATTCATAAAAGGTAAATGCCTTATTCACAAAGAATACATTAGCTTGGTCAAATTAATCTATTCAAGTGATTTGGGTTGCTATAATAAACTTCTTGGAATGGTACACGTTACGATTTGATCATTACATTGCTTTCAACCTTTGAAGCAAGTCCATGGTTGCCTCATCAAGTGTGAATGGAGAATAAGCCCCATCTGTCCCACTGGAGAAGGGATGCATCAGCACACACTCCAAAGCCCACTCTTCTTTGCAGGAAACAAACTATTAAAGCCATTAGGTTTGGCAGTAAATATTCCATCGCATACCAAAACCCCACAATTCTCAATGTCTAATTTTGTCCAAGCAAAACTTATTTCAAAAATAATTTCCTTACCTGTGGACTTACATGAAATATACAGTCATTTTTAGTTTAATTTGCATGGGGGAAGAAGAACATAAATGGTTGTTTGTAGTCAAAATCCTGAAGCTTTGGAACTGAACTTCCAAATCTGGAAGTCCCCAGTGTTCAGCCAATTTTGATTTTTTGGTTGGGAAAAATAGTAACTGGGCACTCTTCCACTAGGAAGTCCAGAAAGGGACACAGTGCTTCAGGTGTGTCCTCACCAGTGCCAAGTAGAGGGGGAACATTCCTACAAAAGACTTGGAGACTTGAGAATGAAGACTGGTTTCCCAGGACTATCCCTAATAATGCAGAATGTGTGCACCTTGTAGGCTTCTTAAGTATTATGCAAGGAATTTTGAGGTGTTTCTATGCATAACACATTTCATATTTGAGGCATAACTTGTTTTTGCTTCTGTTTTCCTCCAGTGAAGTTATTAAGAGGATCCAAAGGGGGGTGACTGTCCTTCTTCAAAGGCTGTGATTGTTGAAATAATTTGGGAGAGGAGATTTCTGCAAATAAATAGTTCTCTTCTAGAAAGAAAGATCTGGACTGCATATAATTCAAGGGCATACAAAGAAAACCTCACCAGAACATACTGAAGCTTTTTTTTTTTCTCTATCTTATCACTAATACAAAAGACAGAAGAGGTTGCACATGCAATAGATAATTAAGAAATTCCTTCTCATGTGGCAACTGTGGTATTAATTTAGTTACAATCCCTGGAATCCAAAACACACAACTAATCATGAAAATCCTGATGTAAGTTCTGCTGCCAAACCAGCTGGCAGAATTTCACCTGATAGAATTTTGTAGCTGTACATAACTGTTTAACATTGGTACTTCAATGTCACCTGTAGTTAGGTCAGTCATTCCAGACAAGAACAAGAGAGGAAAGCTGACAGCACATACCTTAACTTCCAATTACTTCAATTATTTGTTGAACTTTTTGAGAACTAAGATGGATCTTAGGGTGTCAATTTACTGGAGGACTAGAAATAACTTCCCTCTACATTCTTATGAAACCATCTCTGTGGCTCTTCTTCTGAGAAAATAGACTCTCTTTTTTCATGACATAAATCTAACAAAAAGGGAGCAAAGAGAGGTAGGACAATACTAGGAGGTTAGAAATACACAGCAGCATTATAGGGAAGGTCCAACAGATAGTCATCCAAAGTCACAGTTAGCAAAAGGAGTGGATGAGAAGACCAGAGTCATCACTCAAACCAGGATGAACTAATCCCTGCACTGCTAGAGCTTCAGTTCACAAAGCACAGCTGATAGCCACACAGAGGGAGCCTGGACCTCCTCCCCAAGAGCATTATCTAGTAGCAGTCTCAGAAAGTAGCTGACAGAGCCCAGCAATTCCTTAGATTCTGAGGGTTAGACTAACATCGAGGGTGTAACAGCAGCTGGAAAAATCTTCTTCAGAGGCAGGAACTGCACTAACATCAGAAAGCAGACATGATTTTAGCGATTCTGATTTTCAATAGAACCTCAGAAATGTTGCCACTAGAAAGAAATGGCTTCTTTTGCCTTGCAACACAGGAGCAAGGCCACAGAATCTCAGGCAGGACAATCTCTTGTAGGCTGAGCCAAATTCTGAAATAGGAAAAGATAACAATCTTAAAGTGCCCAGAAAGAGCACGGTGCAGAACGGCCAGGGTTTTGGCTGCTGCTTTTTGGGTCTTGGGAAATAAAGGTCAAGACAATTCCTAAAGACTTAACAGCAGCAAAGAAGAAAAACTGTCTTAACAAAAGCTATGATTTAGACAAGTAAACTATTTCACCAAAAGTAGCTAAACCCTGTCTCTGTCAGAACACTTTGTCATTCTTTCTACCTGTCTTGCATATACCTCTGATTTCTGTAAGCATGCAATTTACCTCCCTACAGTCTTGGATACAGATGGGCATGAAAGAACCAGATGTTTTGACATTAACTGAAAGTACTAACAATTTCTTTGTCCTCTGCCTTTGGAGCAGTGGATCTCTTATAGTTTCAAGTATTAGAACTCCTAATAGTAAAGAATGTTAATGTTTTCTGAATCATTTGTAAGTTACATCTGCCCTAAAACCAGAACTCTACATGAGACCTAGCGCAGACAATGCATAATTTCTTTCACCCAACTTAGTCTGAGACAAGGAAAGATACATAAATTAATTTCTTGGCTTGTCTAGAAATTTAGTAGTCTATGGTTGCTCTACAGTAGACCTAGAGATGACTTTACCAGCAGATGACTTTCACCAGAGATGGCTTCACTCAAGTATTTTTTCTAGCACAAGACGCACAATCTGCTACCTTTAGCAACAAAACCTAAACATATCATGGACATCTTAATCAAGTACTCACAGTTTACAAGCTCCAGGCAGTCTATTCAACAGCACTATTATTTGCCAGCTAACACACATGATGGATATTTAAAAAGTAGAAGAGGGATAACAACTCTTCCTAATTTTTTGACAGAGCAACGTAGTTGTTTTTCTCTCTTTGACTTGGTTGTGCTGTTGTTTTGTGCCAGCACAGACATAATAATGCACAAAGACAGACTCACAAATGAGTGCTAAAATTTGAGCTGAAGAACAGCTAAATGGGGGGCAGGGGTTGCAAAGTCTACTAAAGATCTCAAAAAGATGCACTGCTTCAGTCTTGGGTTTGGCTTTGGCTTTTCAATAGCATCATCAATGTCAGCTGAAAAGTTAAGTCCCAGTAAAATTCCAATACTCTGAAGGTCACAACAAAGACAGTCACAAGTAAAAAAAATACATCAAAAGGAAAAATTATTCTAGAAGTCTCCTTGAAGCATGTCAGCATAGAGAATAGTCCTGGTAACATCAAAGGCTGTTGCCAGCAGACAGCCATTTTAAAAGGTGAATGAGTTCAGGGTTTTCAATTTTCCCACCTTCCATCAGACAGAATAAAGTACATAAACACACTTTAGCTAGCCCAGAAAAATAAGGAGCCTCAACATAAGGGTCAGTTTCCAGTATGGCAAGTTAATAATACTATGAGGAGGCATCTTCTGACAGCTTTCTACAGATCAGGATTAAATATGATCTGCCCAAGGCCACTCAGGGGAAGGACAGCCTACACTAAATAACCCCCGCTCCTCTACACGACTACAATTATAACGAGAAAACAAAGGAAAGATCTAGTCTGAACACACCAAATCACTGCTTCCTCCTCCTCTCCCGTAAAGCAAACCAATCAACACCTCACAAGCTAGTTGGGTGATTTATGAAATCCTACAGAAAACAGATACAATCCATAAATTTGCAGGAATAATTCACATGATCATTCCAAATTCATATCTCCTACATATACACAGCCCAGGATAGACAGGGGAGCTCATCTTCTACAAATACAGACATCCACATTATGTTGCTGGCATTGGATAGCACTATCAAAGCAAGTCACCTGACATTTCACATACAAGATTTCCCTTTTTATTTACTCCTACGAACAAACCCTCAGTTATCAGCACTCCCAAAAGATGCAAATTTCCAAAGCACTTTTGCATCTAAGTGACACATTCCACAGGAGTCCGCACACACCCGGGACCTCAACAATAAAAACACACAAATGCCTAAGAAATGAGAGCTAAATAAAATCACTAACATGATACCCTCTATTCTCCAGAACTGTGGGTTGACTTCTGGAAAATAATTCTCAGAAGATAAAAAGCAAAAGATGAAAAACAAACAAACAGCAACAACAGCAGCTCACCAGAAAGCAAGAGAAGTCCTTTTAGAAACAGACTGGAGCTAAATGATTGAGATTGTTCAACTAAAAACAAAACAAAACACCAGCCTAATAAAACTGTCCCCGAGTGACCCTAATTACCCCCTTTTCTATTTCAAAAGTCTGCTTGATAGAACTGAGGAACAAAACACAGAGAGAGAGATCTCCTATTTTCAGTACACATTTAACTGAGGCTGGGGGACATGAGGGGAGTGTAGTCACTGTGATTAAAATTGAGATGAGAGATTTATCCTAGAAATAAATTATGTTAAGACATTTAATCATATCAAAAAATCTTACAGCAGCTTCATATGCTTTCATTTAGGGATGTAAAGGAGGTAAAACTTAACAGCAGAAGACAAACTAGCTGCTAGTGGCAGAAAGACATTTCTGAGCAGAAAATATCCTCTAGTTGTCCATTAATCTAATAATGTTTTCTGTTATTAAAGATAAAGAACTGAGCTCTGACTTAAGAATTGCCATTCCTACCTTTCTGACTGATGCTTAAAATTAGAGTGCCATCCAGAGCACACTAACGATCCTCCCATTGCTTTTGTAAAACATCACAAGTGCCTCAGCCTTGGGGTGGTACCTGCTGAGCCCATTAACACAACACGTGAATTTTACTGTGATACAACAGTGGAGTCTGGGATCTTTGGAGAGAAAATCAAGTAACACCAATTGCTGTATTATGTAAACCTATTTCTGCATCTGTTTTCTGCTATTTTAAAAATCCATTTTTGAAATATTTGACCTACTTCCTATGGCTGTTTTAAATATTGAGAACTAATACGTCTAGGTACCCAAGTTTAGTCACAAGTACGAGATGATGATATTGAAATGGTGCTGTGCTGCTTTCAGAAAGAGCAGCAAGTGAAATGCCAACCACTGCAAGCCTAATCTTACTATTAGAAATAGCCACGCTTATCCCACCCTCACCTTCTTGCATCACTTTTGCATTTCAGAAGCATGCAAAATTCTAACTGCATAAACCAGTAATGCTTTAACACACTTCAAATCATATTCTTTAAACGTCAGTACAATTCAAAGCAGGAGAAACTCCAGTCATGGGCACCATACAAATCAAAGTATATCCCCATACAATCCTCTCTGGATTGCTGACTTTTGACAGATTTGGGGGTTTAGTACTATGCTGAGTAATGAGTTCTGTCACATTTTGGCCAAACATATCACATTGTAACAAAACAGAGAGCCAGCAAAAAACTGTCACCAAGGAAAACCTAACTTCCCCAGCTGTACCTCAAAGCACATAATTCTTAGGCTGTAAGAAGTCCTCTTGAATGGTGTCATTACTCATGAATACGTGGTATTAAATGTGCAGTATTACACGACAGCAGCCTGGGACCTGAGTAATGAGCCACAGCATCCTTATCACAATGGGAAGTTGGGGAGCTGTAATTCCTATTAACACCGGACATCAGAGATGGCTAGCAGTTCTTAAGAAACACTTTATCTTGATTAAAAAGAGAATGTTAAAGCATTAAATGATGCAAATAGCAGTGATTCAAACTTTAGATTCAACACCCCTGGTACAACAGTCTATAATGGTACATTGCCTATTTTTGTCTTCACATTTTTATCGCCAAGGAGAAACATGCTACAGACACAGACACCCTTCTAAGGGACACTCACAGCCATACATCAAATTTCTTTCCTACTTCAGGAAGAAGATCTAAACAAAGAGGATTAAAAAAAAAGAAGTGCCCATTATGACCAAGTTTTCTAATGTCTCTGAAAGCTTCAAAGAAAGACAAAGCATCTGTTCTGCTCCCCGCAGGCAATACTTGTTACTCCTGTGAGTAAAGCATAATGAAGTAACAAATTTTGAGCTGTACATCACCTACAAAATTGTCTACCGACAGTTCTTGTGCCAACAGGAAGAGCAAAGGAAATCAGAATTTAAAATCCATCTGCAATGACACCTACTGGAAGGGAAAGGATTGATGACTCAGGCTCACATCTGCCCTTCATACTCCTCAAATTCTCTCCCTGATCGCACAGCACCACTAGGCTTAGAAAAGCATCATCAGAGTCAGAACACATTTCAGCTGTAACACCAACACCTTCCTTCTGCAACAGCAGGTTGTAGTTATTTTTTCCCTAAACTTCAGCACCTGATAACGTTCACTGCCAAGCGAACTACCGAGCTACAGCAGAAGCCTCAATTTTGCAAGAGAGGATGATCTTTTAAGATCGCCCTAAAAGTTGCAGGAGTTACGGGCAGGCCACTAATTCCCCACATAATCGTCGCCTTTTAAACGGCGGCTAAAGGGCTACCTGCTGCAGATTAACCTCCTCCGCAGCCCGAGTGCTCCAGGGCACACACGAGATTACTCCTCCTCCCGCCGGCCCTGTGACATTCAGGGGCGACCGGGGACCGAGCAGCGACCCTCAGGCAGCCGGGCCGTGCCGGGCACCTGAAGGGCCGTCCAAGTTTCGGCACCGCGCACCGGTAGCGGGGGAAGACGATACGACGCAGCCCCTTAAACCCGAAAGCCAG